>PVIC010005921.1:0-55973 GCA_004025085.1 Thryonomys swinderianus | reverse complement strand
TTGTTAGTTTTAAAGCCTGGAAGGGCTAATGCTGTGGTCTTCATATCCTGGTCCAGAGGATAATTGGATGCCTGGTGGACATCGACAGAGTCTTGGGCTTCAACACCAGAGACCCAGCCTGTGAAGTCTGGGGTGGGGGTCAGGTCTGGCACACAGTAGGTGTCTTCCTGCAGCTGCTTGGATGTCACAATGACTTTGTCTTGTCCTTGTCCATTTTCAGGAGAGCCCTGCTTTTATTTTTCCATCCCTGTATTCTTCACTTCCTTCCACTGGGTGTGTCATTTTGGGTGAGTACATATGAAGTATGAGAAGTAAGTATGATGACCAAATTTTTAAAAATTATTATAATAAAGACATGTTGCCATTGATCCCTTTTAAAATACTCCTTCTTACTTTGAACACAATTATGGCATGGTTTTCACCAATTTTGGCAGCCTTTCTAGAGTCCTCATTCCTGAGTGTCTTTAGTTGCACTGTTGTGGGTACCTCTATGCCCTGAATCCATTTAAAAGAGGTGTCACTCACCACCTTTTTAAGATTAAGAAAAAATCAGAAGTTGCTTGGTGCTGGATCTAGTGAAAAATGTGGTGGAGGACACAAGGTCATGTTTCTATTTGGCATAAATTGCTTTAAACAGTTGATCACAGGTACAGTGAATGCTGAAAAAGATATTACAGTAAAAGTGAATTTTCACCTAGTTTCCCTAAAAATTCTTCCCCTTGTATTAAACACATTTATCACTTTTGGCAATATTGCTTCTACTATAACAAAATTTTAATTTAAAGATTTGCCATATGTTTCTATTACTCCTCATTTTTTAATTCTTTTTTTTCATTTTTAACGTCTTATCTGTACATATTTGCAGTATATAATGATCATATTTCTTGTGAGGAGTTGGTAAATATACAAAACTTTTTTCAATTCTTTTTTTCCCTCTCTCCTTCCATCTCTTGGTCCCCTTCCCATTTGCAAAAGATTTATCTTCTTATTTTACATAATCTGTCTTTTACTTTGCTCATTATCTTATTTACTCTCTGATTTTGTCATGTAAGACAAATCATGTGGCATTTGACCTTGGCTATCTGATTATCTCACTTAAAATTATAGACTCTGATTACACCCATTTTCCTACATCTGACTTATATATCCTTCTTTATAGAAGAATAGTGCTCCACTGAGTATAAATACTACATTTTTAAAAAACCTATTCATCTGTTGACAGACATACAGGAAGCCCCTAAGATTTAACTATTTTGTATTGTGCTGCTATAAACATGTATATATGTATATTATCATAATATGCATTTAACTGTCAGGAAGCTATCTAGAAGAGGAATAGCTGGATTGCATAAAATTTCTAGTTTTAGGTTTTTGAGATCTCTCATACTAATTTGCATAGTGGTTGTACTGGTGTACATTCCCATCAACAATATAGAAGAGTTTCTTTTTCCCTAAAGCTTCACTAACATTTGTTATTTGATTTCTTAATGATGAGGATTCTTTCTGCTGTAAGATTGAATGTCAGCTGGTTATAATTTGCATTTTTCTAATAGCAAGTGATGTTGAAAAATTCAGCAGGAAGAGATAACAATTATAAACATATATGCACCAAACACTGGTGAATCCAACTTCATAAAGCAATACTGGGTTTTAGAAAAACAGATAAAGATCAGCATAATTATTTCTGGTAACCTGAATACCCTGACACAAATAACAGGATCAACCAGATCAAAAACAATTCAGCAAGGAAATATCAGATTTGAACCAAAACTGAATAAATAGACTAAATGGGTACCTACAGAGTGTTCTACCCAACAAGAACAGAACATCCTTTCTTCTCAACAGCATATGGGACTTTTTCCAAAATAGACCACATTGAAACCAATAACACTTGCAAAATGACTGAAATTATCCTGTGTACCTTATTAGATCCTAGCACAACTAAACTGGAGACCAGTGGCAAAAGAAATCATAGAAATTATGGAAATGCATAGAAATTAAACAATATACTCTTGAATAATCAGTGGATCACAGACATCAAAGGAACTTAGGCAGTTCTTAGAAATCAATGATAACATCAATGCAATGTGCCAGACTCTATTGGGCACAATGAAAGATTCCAAAGAAGGAAGTTGATGCCTGTGAAAGTCTACGTAAGAAAAACAGAGCAAGCCCAGATCAATGACCTCACGATGGAACTCCAGGCCCTAGAAAACCAAAAAGAATCCAAATCCAAACATAGGACAATGAAAGTAATTAAAAAATCAGAGATGAAATTTAGACCCCAAATTCCCAAAATATGAAAGAGTCAATAAAATAGACAAATCCCTGGCAAATGTTAGCCAGAAAAGACCCTAGATTGCTTCTTGCATCTATGTGAAGTACATATTTATAATATAAAATACATAATTAAATTAACTAGGCATTTTACTATAAAGATTGTGAAACAAAATAGAAGTAAGAAGAAATCATTACCTTGGTAACATTTTTGTATGTACATTTTAAGCTTTTGGTTGATTGAGAAAATAGTTTTTAAGCTTTCAAGAAGGGAGTAATTATCCATTTAGGCCAGTGCTTCTCAACCTTAGAAATATGGGTCTGGGGATTAGAGAATTTTTATCATGGGGGCAGAGGATTTTTTGTGCACTGTAGAAGGTTTAGTAGCCTCTCTGGTCTCTCTAGTGAGTAGATGCCAGTAACATCCTATCCCCATGTTCTGATAATAAACTCAGTCTCTAGACACTGTCAAATGTCTCCTGTGGGCAAAGTTGCCTCCAGTTGAAAAGTACCAAATAATATCCCGATGTTTCCAGATGCCCACAAGACCAAAGAGATCAGGCCCTGCTTAGGGCACCACTGCTCAGTCTACCTGCTAAAGAGTTACCAGATCCAGATGGTGAATTAAATGATTAGGACCAGGAAAGCAAAGATTGTTAGTGGCAAAAGCAAATTCCAAAGGAAAAATAATATTGCTAACAAGCTTAAAAATGAATTCCAAACATCAGACTTTCCATAGTAACAAACATCCATTAATGTGAGGAGACATTACAGAGATTTCCTATGAGTTCAAAATCCTTGAGATCCAAACCAAAAGGCACTGCACCTCTCTGAGGGCCGGAAGAGGGATCACCCGTGACTTTCAGAGATGGAAACTGGCCGTCTCAGGAGGCCTCAGGAAGATGCCAGGAGCAGCCCCAGGCCATTTCCACCACTCAACCATCTGTAGTTTCTTCTGACAGATATCGGGCTCCAAGGATGATTCCAGAAAGGTAGTATCTGAGTCTCCCATCCAGACTGGGGGCTAAGTGCTGTGCCTGTGTCTCAGAGGAATCCTCCAGGACATCGGCCAGGGGGAGAGGGACACCCCAGGGGAGGGTGAAGCAGGAGGATCATAAGTTTGAGCCCAGCCTGGGTGACTTAGCATCTTAGCGAGACCTTGTCTAAAAAAAAAATAAAAAGAAATACAAAAGGCTGAGATATAGCTCAGTGCAAGGGCCATGTATTCAATTTCCCAGTACAACCAAAAGCAAACAGACAAAGACCCCACAAGGGAGACAGATGCACACCTACTCTCGCTGCTCATCTGACACTGCATGGACCCTTGGACAGCTTTAGTTGTGCTCACTGCCTGCTTCGAAGAAGTGCTTGCTACCTCAGAGGGCAGAGAAGAGGGAGCTTCCCCATCAGTGCTTCTCTGGGTTCCACTGAGATGTTATCAGAAAATGGGGAGGAGCTGACTTGGGGAGTGAAGGAGAAAAGGCCCTTGTTTCTGGAAACTGGGATGTTTTTCACCCTTTTACAGATGAGACAAAGAGGCCCAGGAATGATGAGCCTGTTGTGACCAGCCAGATAGATGCAGGGGCCCAGGATCCTGGGCATTCTGTTCTGGTCCCACCACTTCCTGCTACCTTCCTGAATTTGCACAGGAAAGGGGGGACAGTCACAGGCAGGCAAGGGTGTAAGAGCTGCCCTCTGCACCCGTGAAGACCTCCTTTCCTGGGCCATCTGCTGGCCTCCCCTATGGCAGCCACAGCCTGTCATCATTTCACTTAGAATCTGTTCCCACGCCTAACAGTTATCTTTAAAAGACATGGTTGGGTGGTCACATACATATTTCCCGCTTAATGTGTTTTCATTTCCCACCCTCTGGAAAAATGTTATTACGGGATTTCACTACTTTTGGCAAAATATTGGGTTTATTAAAATGCTCATGTTTCCCTGACGGTCTGATGGTTGTCAGGGCTGACTGGGCAGATTTAACCTCACTGAAAATTTGCATTATTTACTTGAGCATTTTGGAGATAGATGTTCATGCAAGAGGAGCAGACATCGGATGGCCCTGGGTTTCACGAGACCCCCACCATCGTTTTGCTTCCTGGGGTCTGCATTAGGATGTGCACAGTCGGACTCAGCAAAGTTCAGATCAAATCATGTCTTTTAACTTTTTCTACTTGTAATAAACTGCTCATTGTTTTTGCCTTCAGACTTGCAAGTGCCAACCCAAAGCATTTCTAAGTGACACATTTTTACGGGCAGACGGGGCCTACGGTTCTCTGTGTTTGGTTGGAGAATCTTGTCTCCACCCCAAACCAAAGACACCAAGATGAAAGGAAAGTGGCAATGACTGTGTCGCTCCTAGTCTTCCTGCTGTCTGGAGTGTGGAGGAAGAACCAACAGCGTCTGGTTTGGTCTGTCACCAGGGATGTCTCCACTCAGCGGGAAATGAGCATTAGGAGGAGGGAGCCCCCTCCAGCCCAAAGCCTCATGAGGCCTTCATCATGGGGATTCTTAGCTCTGTCCTGACAGAGGAGGCCCAAGAGGGGTGGCTGTGGAGAGCGCAGAGCTTGTTCTAGTCACATAGAGACCGAGTGGTGTTCATGAGAACTTCCCAAGTCTCCCTGCTCTTTTCCTCCATTCACACAGTGGTGCCCAAGGGGGTAACTCTTCAGTGGCCAGAGAATTTGATCCTGGTCTTCTTTTCATGAGGCCTCACTGACAGGTAGGGCCACCTTGAGCCAAAGTGTCTGCAAATATAATGTGGGTACTAGAATTCCTACTTCATTAGGTTGGTCTAGGAGCTAATGATGTTTACACTCATCATTTTGATCGCACCTGCTACCAACACCACTCCTTCCACCAACATCCCCTCTACAATTAAAATATTATCATCAGTGTTACCATTACCACCAAAACATCATAACGTCTCCCATCAGCATCACCACCACCACCACCACTGTTATGGTTTAGTACCAAAATGTGTACCAAAATTCTCATGTTCAGAAGGGAAGTTCTGAGAAGCTGATTAGATCATAGGGACACTAGACTCATCAATGGACCAGTCTTTTGTTGAGGTCAGTAGCTAAGTGTGCTATTTGGAGGTGGGTCCTGGGTAGAAGGTGCAGGTCACTGTGTGCATGATCTAGAAAGATACATTCTTTTCTCTGGATCTTTTCTTTTCTGTATGCTTCCTGGCTGCCATGACTCAGCAACTTTCCTGAGTCAGGCCCTTCAGGATGTTTCTGCCTTGGGGCCAGCTGGCCATAGACCAAATCCACTAAAACTTTGAGCCCCTCTTTCCTCAAACCTCTCTTTCTTGAAATTGTGGGTATTTGGTATTTTGTCCCAGTGATGGGAACACAATTAATGCAATCATCATCACCATCATCATTATTACCAACAACAGCATGACCAGCAACAGCATCACCAGCAATACTCAAAGAATACCAGCTCCGCAATTACCAGCAAGGCCCTCATATTAGCAATGTCACTGATTATCCTGCTGCTCCAAAGACATCAAGCTGATGCCTTATCAGCAGAGGCTAATAAACCTGACAGCTGCCTTCTGGGGCTTCTGACAAGGCTGCAGAGAATGCTTAACTTGTGCTAAAAGAGCCTTTTTCATCCTCTTGTCCCCGGGGTCTGGGCAGTTTTTGGCACTAGTAGGTGCTCAGTAAATGTCTGATGAAGAACAGAATGAGTAAACCAGCATGTGTTCACCACAAGTGTTGCTGAGTTTCAAACTATGACCTCAGAACCACAGGCTTTGCAGATAGATGGAGCTAATTTGTAATGATAGGGAGACGCCATTTTCTTTTCATTATATCCGCATCTGGTGCCTTTGTAGCATGTATTAAATGCCATTTGTCATGCTATGGTCTGCAAAGGGCCCCTGACACTGGTCCCATTAGAGAAGCTGTGTCCCACATGTCCATCTGATAGCATGAGAAGCAATTACAGCTGGATGGGCTTATGGGGCTCATCTTCTCACACCTCTCCTTTCACGTTTGGGGAAAGCCAGGCTGAAGAAGGAGACGCGATCTGTGCAAGGTCACAGCAGCGCACACGTCCCACTGGGGCACGTGATCTTCCTGTCTATTCTTGTGCTTGTTCTCCTGAGCTTAATGGAGATCAAAAGGGCCAGAGTTTCCACAGGGTGAAAAACACAAACGCTAACATTCCCTTATTTTATGTGAGGTGTAGAAGGGCTGGAGGACTAGAAGTCTTGCACGCGTGGTCTAACTTCCTCCCAGCGACTCAGGGAAGCAGACTCTTCTCCACTGTCCATGTGGAGAATGTGAGATGCAGTAAGGTCAAGCCCTCGATCAAGGCCACACAACTCCTGCCGAATTAGACTCAGGTCTCTCAGGCTCCCACATCCACACCGGCTTCAGCAGGCTTTGGGTTGTTTTTCTGAAAGGCACAACTGTGACAATGACCTGTCACTTCGCTAAGCGTTCTGGTGGTTCCCGCCTGCTGTGGTGCCGTCCACGTGCTCTGGGATGGCACCCAGGTTCCTAAGAGTCAGGTCCCCGTGTTCTCGCAGCTCCTCTCTCTCCACGCCCCTTTGGCCACCACGGACGCTCTGGGTCTCAGTTCAGTGCTCGCATTCCCTGTTCTCCAGGGCTGACCGAACAGTGTCCCTTCTCTGCAGCTCTGGCTCCTCCTTTCCTCACCCAGGCACATCCTGACCCTCTTTCTGATTCTCATTTTTGCTTCCTTATCCAGCCTGCACAGGGGGCCTCTGTCTTGAGCCGGGGCTCCTGCCTGGCATGATTAATATGGCGCCGTCTTCTACGGCTGGAACAGGGGTATCCCCCTACAGAGTCACACCCGCCCCACTGGGCCGCAGTGTCTGGAAGCGCTGGCCCCACACAGGCCTCCCGGCTCCTCACAGACAGAGGGACACCCGGAGAGCCCCTAACCCACGCCAGGCTCAGCACACTCCCCACTTTGTGTATGTCCAGCTGCATCTTTTCAGAGGGTTCGCTCTTTGCTTTCTTACCAAGAGTAATTCCCAGGCAATCTGGAGGTAATTCACGGTTTACACAACTGCCTTCCTTGGGTCTGGAGGAGGACGCAGGGGCTGAGGACACAGAGGCGGAGAAACCGCCTTCGCCAGGGTGACAAAGCCCAGAGAGAGGGTGCCAGGGACCCCGACTTGTATTTCTTCTATCAGTTTCAGGTCTCTTTCCAGAATTGCTCAGCTACTGAAGAGGGGCCCCTCCCTTTTCTCTTTTTCTTTGAGAGATGACAAATTATATTCACTATTGTCCTAAAGTGGTTTTCATTTCTGATTACTTAATTTGCCCAGTGTTTGCTTTAAATGGTTTTCCACGGCAGCCTGTAGATGTTTGCGGTTGACTTTTTGACATTATAACACTTTAGTACAAAGGAAGCTACAGAAAGCAACAATGAAAACATTTACTAAGTATGTTTATAATCAAATATATCCCTCGGTAATTTAATTTGGAGGAAGCGGAGAGCCCAGCACTACAAACAGAGGGCTTGTTAATAATTCATAAGTCCTGAAACGGGAAGGATAGAGCGGAGACTGCATCGTGCCTCTGGGCACCTGCTCAGCGCTCACCTGTGCACAGAGGAGAGGAGGTGCTCACCGGCCGAGACGCTCCTGCTGGGCCTGGGCGCTGGGTCCCGGGAAGCTCAGATCCCGAGCGCCACAGACGGGCCTTGCTCACCACCCAAGGCTGAGACAGGGGCGCGGACCGGAGCGCCCTGGGCAACTCCCAGCCGGTGTCCCTACCCCAGGCCTTAGCCGAACATGTGGGGCAGAGAAAGATGGAGACGGCGGAGCTGCTGCTCTCTGCTCACCTGCCTGCCGCCAGTGGAAAGCTGTGCTGCAGATTCCTGGGCCTTCCCGCCGCCCTCCTGGGCCGCCGCGGGGCAGCAGCTAGGCCTGGGGCGCTGTGCACCTGGCAGCGGCTCTGTCCAGCCTGAGGCACGTCTGAGGTGCAGAACCCAGAAGTCCACACCCCAACTCTGTGCGGGGCAGCCCTGAACGTGGGTGACAGAAGGGACGTGTGTCCGGTCTTACATCCACGCATGACAAGCTTCAGCATCGGAAAACTGGACGAAGGACATTTGACCAGGTGCTTGGAATTCGGTCATTTGTAGAATTATAACAAAACTTAGGAGAAAATAGTTGAAGAAGTACGTAGAAAAAGACACCCAAGAGCCCAGTCAGCAGCAGAACCACGCAAACTCAGTTCGCGGTGAGCAATGTGGGTCTCTCTGTGGAAAGCAGTGTCCCCACCTGGGATCCTGGGCACCTCAGAGTCTGGACGGGCCTCGTCCCGCCGCTCCCGACCCGCGGCTCCTGCCGCTGCTGCCCGGTGACTGTGGGTCTCCGGGAGTGAAGACTCGCAAGCATGAATGCAAACTCGGTGGTTTCACAGAGCACAGCCAGGACCGCTCTCGCGGCTGCTTCCAGCAGAGTCAGGGTGCGGCAAGCTCCCCAGAGCCCTCTTCAGGACACGTCCGGTCCTTTGACCGCACTCTGTGTACAGGCACAGGAGCACAGCTGAGGGCGTACATGTGGGAGGCGGTCTGCTAAAGAGCCTTCTTCACATGTTCCCAATCATGTGTGTGTGTGTATGTATGTATGTGTATATTCACATATTCTTTACACATAATCATACAAGTATGTATATGTGGGGTGTGGAACACGCTCACATTCACACACATACACCAACAGCACACTGATACGAAGCACCCCGCCTGTAGATGAGCGGACTAAAACTGCCTTGAGGATGTCCGTGAATGGCCTATCACTATGAGTGTGCAACCCGTTCACACACTCGTGAAGGCACATGCTTGAAGTCAGGCTACGCTTCTGCAAAGAGCCAGGCACGTTGCCAGGAGCTCTCAACCCGGGGCCTGGAAACGGGACACACACAGGTCCTGCTGGTGCTGACAGGCAAGGCGGGGCCACAGCCCGCTAGGGTGGCCGCGGGGCTGAGGCTGCTCCCGGGAAGGGGACCCGGAGCTGCGGGGAGGAGCTCATCCTCCCGGGCGCCGCCAGCTCTCGCAGGGCCCCGACTCCTCCCCCGTCACCTCGGAGCGGGGGGCGGGGCTAGCTCTTATTTCCTGGGGGCCCTTGGACTGCCCCCCTCACCTGCCCCCAGAAACCCTCATCCTTCCACCGGTCCCTCCATCTCTGTCATCTCTCCACGTGCTCCTGGAAAACTAGCCCTTTGGGCCCCAAAGGAACTGAGAATCTGGGGAAAACGAAACAAAATTCATGCCCCGTGTTACTGGGTCTTTCAAAAATAGTTCATTTCGTATCACCTAATAGTCAGTACTTCCTGTCTCAAGTTGATTTGTATATATTTTTTAAATATTTCATGCCGGGCGTGGTGGCTCACGCCTGTCATCCCAGCACTCGGGACGCAGAGTCAGGAGGATTGCTGAGTTCGAGGCTTGCCTGGGCTACATAGTGAGCTCAGTGCCAGCCTGAACTACAAAAGCGAGACCCTGTCTCAAAAAAAAAAAAAAATTCCGTGGTGTGTGTGTATGTGTGCACACACATGGGTGTGCGTGCAATCTGCATCTCAGTCACGTATTTCTTCACATATTCCTGTGAGGATTCTCCCCGCACATCTTCTGTAAAATTTAGGTCTAGAATGGAATAAAAATCCCAAGTGTGATCTAATTAGAACCAACAGAGCAAGGCTATCGCCTCCCTTTCTTGGGATATTACCACTGTTAATATAACCCAAAAGCACGAAGCACTGTGAGCGATCTTATTAATATGTAGATAAAGCTTCAGTAGGGGCTAAGATCACCAATTTTTTTTTTTTTTAACTCTAGAACACAATGGTCTTTACCACCCGGTTCGAGTTGCTTCCCAGGACTCTAGAGCTGCACCTTCCCTGATTTGGACTTGCTTCCAACTTCTTCCCTTTATACCATTTTCTACCCGCATTTCTTGGCTCCTCCCCTCCCTGCCCCACTTCAGCCCCGACCCCCCACCACACCTTCCCCATTTACAAAGCAGCTGTTTCCTGGCTGGGCCTCCTGTGAAAAATGTGTGTGCGTTTACACCGCGTCACCCCACGGCACAGCCCCGGCTCCTCTCTCAATAAGATGCCGATCGGTGGAAAATGGCTTCCAGGAACTCAGCCTTTGTTTTGTAAAAACATTATTACAACATTGTATAACACTTTAGAAATGTTTCAAATTTAGGCTGGCTGGTGATTTAGCAGACTAGGGGGCTAGCATATGGAGCCTGCTATGCTCAGAGCCTGTGGTTTCCTCGCTGGCAGCACCAGGCGAGCAGGATTGCAGCCCGGAGACCTGTTCCGCACGGGAACCGGCCGGGCCCCAGGTGTGCTACCTGCTTTTCCGGGAGCTGTCTGTCATCTTGGGGGTCAGGGAGGGACGCAGCGTGGACGCCTCAGACAGTTTCCAGTGTGCTTGGTACTTTGAGATCAATTGCTCATTCATTCATTCATTCATTCATTCATTCATTCATTCAACTTTGTTTCTCATCCACAATGTGCCAGGAACAGAGAGCTGTTTGAGATCTACAGAGCCAGCCCCAGGCCTCAGAGCACTCGTGGTCCAATCAAAGGAGACGGACACTAATGCTAATCTTGAAAGCTGCAGGCCTGGGAGCCCTCGGACCGCGTGCGCAGCAGCAGTTCCGGATCTCCATCCTGGGCCATCGCCCAGACGGCTCCGTCCAGCCGTCCTGTCAGTGCTGTTTAAGAAACCTGGGAGGTAGCAGAGGAGAAGAGGAGGGATGGCAGACAGAGTCACTTGATGTGAAGCAGGGCAGTCGTGGGTTGGGGGTCACAGCCGCTGGGCCATCTCGGGGAGCCCAGGGAGGCCTGGGCGGTGAGCTCTCCGCAGGGGTCTGCAGGCTGGTGCAGATGGTTTCTTGCCCCTGTGCAGTCTGTCTTGGTGACAGGGGACTTATGATCATGATGGAATGAGAACAGGAAGTCAGGACATCAAGCCTCCCTTTGAGCTTCTCCAGCATTGACACCACCGCACAGGCTCAGTTTCCTCATTTGAAAGAGATAAGTAGGAACTGACACTGTTTGGAGATGGAGTCAGGACCCATTATTTATCTTGTCTCCCTTCAGAAATTCCCCTTCTCTTCTGTCAAATGGAGGCCATTGTGCACCCTCTGGGTTCCCTCTACTTCTGACCTGCATATTCTGGAAGTTTCTAGATGCTTCTTCAGAGCTGGCTGGGAGCCCTGGAGAGAATGTGAGGCTGTAGGTGGAGGGTGAGGGCTAGGTGCCTTAGGAGCACATGGAGACGAGGCTCCAGACCTGGGTTCCGTTGCGGTCTCACGGGTCAGCCAAAGATCCAGGTGAGCTGAACACGGTGCCCCCAAGGGGCAGTGCCCTCTCTTCAGGAAGAGGCTGAAGCCAAGCTCTGCAAGTCCAGACCCAAGAAACCTCACTGCCCTCAGTGGAACCACCTGGAGCCCGGGTCCCCGAGATCTCAGGAGGCTGCTCTTCCTCAAGAGGCCTTCTGGAGTGTGCGCCTGTGTTTACGTATTTTTGGGGTTTACCCGGGTTGAAGGCAAAGAGCCCGGAGGAAGAGATAGGTGGGGGAGTTGTGCTGCTTCCCACCCTATTCTCGGCGGCTCCTCTGAGCACCAACCCAGTGGCAATGCCCAGCCAGCTGTGGGCGGCTGGGAGCTCCCAGGGGGACAGGAAGCCCGGGGGGTGGTGCCCTCTGTGCCTGCCCAGCACAGCTGGAGGAGCTGGGAGGTGGTCCCGGCGTGGGGGTGCCCTCTGGGCCCTGCGGGTGGGCGCCAGGGCACATCCGTCCTATTCGGAGTGCAAACGGCAGTCACTGTCATTCGAGGGCGTTGGGAAGTGAGGGTAAAAAGAGTGGGTTCAAGCCAGGACGCGGGGGAACCTCAAGGCCCCGACCCGGGGAGTCCCACTGAAGAGAGGAAGGACAGACTGGCTTAGACTTAGAGCAGGGCCAGGAGGAGAGAGCAGGCTCCGGGTGCCCACGCAGCCAGGCCTCTCCAGCTCAAAGCAGGCTGGGTGCAGACCGGCACTCAGACCGGCCTGGAGGTGGCCCGCCGCCCCGGGCCGGGTGACGGTGCGAGGGACTGAAGCGCTTCGCTCCCTCCGGGGTGTGGGGGTCCCCGCGAGCTGCCGGTGCCGGGACCCTGTGCGGGCGGAAGGTGCGCGGAGAGTGGAAGCAACAGAGGGGGCGGGCGGGAGGGGCCGCGGGGCGCGGACCCCGGCAGCTCCCACCCGTGGAGTCTCCGCGCCGAGGCCATTAGTGGCTCTGGCAGGCAGCTCGCCGTCTCCTTCAGGGGACCGCGGCGCAGATTAAGGGAGGCTGGATGCTAATTTGCACATATGGAAATGCTGCTTCTCGCCGTCCGTGGCTCTGTTGTGGACAGATGGAATTAGCGAGAACTTCGAAGTCGCGAAGGCAAACACATCAAAAAGAAAAGGAAAGAAGGAAAGCAAAAAGAACAAGGCTTCCTTTCTGCTCCTGCTCCTCTCTCGCCGTCAGCCTCTCTTCTCCGCCTCCCGCCATTGCCCTGTCCTTCCCTCCTTTCCTTTCCCCTTCTCTTGCGAGACTGCGCAGGAGTCAATAAAGACCGCTCTAGATGGCTGTGGGATTAATAATGCATTGATCTGATTTCCAGTGCCAGGTGACTTTACCAGCAAGCACCAGCCCACCAGTGCCCCTCTGGCGGCAGGAAGGGCCCGGCTGCAGGAGGAGCGAGCTCCCCTCCCCCTGCGGCCTGGGAGTGGAGGGGCAGTGGGCGCGCCCTGCCCTGCCCTGCCCTGCCCTGCCCTGCCCTGCCCTGCCCTGCCCTGCCCTGCCCTGCCCTGCCCTGCCGACCCAGGCCTGGGCCTCCTCCCGTTCCTATGCGGCTCACAAAGGCTTTCACATGCACAGAGCTGGCTCCAGGGCTGACACGTGAAATCCAGGGGGACTGCTTCTTATTATTACTTGTCTTTCTTTCTTGTACCCTGTGCCTTTGACCGGGAAGGTCTGTAATATTTTATTTACTCGGCAGACCAAGCAGGGTTAGCTTCCCCTCAGAACGTGTCACGTGGAGATGTCCACCTAGCAGAGACGCCGGCCCAGGTACTTGTCCCCCGTCAGGCCTCAGCGAGCGCCTTTCTGTAAAAGGACAGAGAAGAAGTAGTTTTGCCTTTCTAGACCACGCTCATCTCCCACACTTAGAAAAGCAGCTGCAGAGAGTGTGGCCAAGGGTGTGCCCACTCCTGAGAAGCGTCGCCCACCTGGACAGGTGGAGGGGCCGCTGTGCCTCGCTCCCAGCCCCGGAAACGTTTCCTGGCAGGAGTTGGGGGTTTCTTTTCCCAGAGCCCCCTTGGCTTCCTGTCATCCAGGGCTGGGGAGTAGGAGCAGGCCCTAGTTTCTCTTCGCCTCTATGCCCTGCAGAAAGCCCAGGGCTCTGGGCAGAGAGGACTGGGCCGGCCGGCTCCCAGTCAGGCCCGCCCTGGGCCCCTCCAGCCCTGACTCGGATCTGCAGTCTGGGAGCCGGGGCTCCCACGGCCAGCATCTGTGGCCCTGGGTTCTTTCCTGCCCCTTAATGGAGGCGCATGGAAAAGCCAGAACTGGTGCTGGGGTTCCCGGGGAAGGATCTCCCAGCAGGGAGATGAGTGGCAGGGGGTGTGGGGGGCCTTGGTTCAGGGGCCCCTGTAAACATCTGGGCCTGGAGCCAACAGGGACCCGAACGAGCGTGTTGTCCTATCAGCTGCCTGGTAGGAAGCGCTAACTACCCCTATTTCCAGCTACTCAGACTTTTCTACAGGGCGTGGCGGGTACATTTCAAAGTCCAGATGATCAACTCCACTTTTCGACTTTCTAAACATATGCTCTAAAACTGACCCTCTCAAACCTGTCCCTGCTGGGAAACATGAGTGTTGTTTTGTGCTTAGGTGGCTTGGCTTCTTCTAAGATTAAATTTTCTGTTCATTCAGAGCTATTATTAATTTCCTAGGGCAAAGAGGCATCCTTTTTCTTTTTCTTTGTAATAGGGATCGAAGCCAGGGTGCTCTACACTGAGGTACATGCCCAGCTCTGTTTACTGTTTCTTGTTGAAATAGGGTCTCACTAAGTTTCCCAGGCTAAGCTTGAACTTGCAACCCTCCTGCCTGCACCTCCCGAGAAGCGGGGCTTACAGCGTGTGCCACAGAGCCTGGCAAGAGCCACTGCTTTTATTAGAATGACTGCATGTGGTTTCCACGTAATCCCCGCTCACCGTGTGTGCAGCAATGTACAAATCTACGTATTTGGTGCTTCTCGAGGCTCTAGACTAGAAGACAGACTGGAGGCAAACGCAGAGCCCAGCCCGTCCTGGCTGCCGCGCTCCCGGCCAGCGGGGAGGCCCTGAGCTTCTGCCGGCTGTCTGCGCAGAGGAGGGAGGCCGGCTATGCTGCCCCCTTACCGGAGTGCGGTCAGAGTGCACAGCGCTCTCTCCACATGCTCCTGGCAAGAGGGAGGGGGCTGTTCCCAACAGACTGATGGCAAAGCCCACCCCTTGCCCCCAACCTCTGGGCTGGAGTGAGCCCCGGCAGAGAGCAGAGCAGGTGACCGAGAGGGAAGGGTCGGGAGCTGTGTGAGGATGATCCGTGGGCGGCACAAGCAGAGGCACAGCAGGGAAATAGCTCGAGGGACAGAGGAGAGAGAGACAAGGGCAGAAAAGGCTGCTCTAGACGTGCTGACTCAGGTGGGTGGGCCCGGCCGTTGGACACAGTGCTGCAGGCCACCTGGGTAAGTGTCGCTCTGCGCTGGACATCAACCCAGGTTCCGCACACACTCCAGACCTGAGGGCGGCCATGCCAGGAAGGGACCCCCCCACCGTGTACCCAAACGTCAGAGACAGTGAGGACCTCTCACTGGGCCCACATCTGTCAAGTGTGTGAGGAAGGGATTTACTGAGCCCCACCTCTCCAAATCCTAAGTTTTTCTCTGGGCCTGGTGAAATGCCCAGGCCCAGTCCCGACAGGGTCCTTGCTGTGCTACCCAGCCCCTGACCTTTGACCCCACTCCATAAATGCAGCTGACTCCCCCATTGAGGCAGGAGATGAGGGTGTGGAAAACTGGCTGAGCGAGTGAGCGTGACCCGTTAATCACTGAAATCCGGGACATGTGGTCAGAATGCCGTTCCCAAGCCTTGCACCTGGGACCAATCAGAGCTATCTTCAGTTTCTCTGGTGTGAAAACAGGCAGGTTTTTAGGAAGAGGCCTGGATGTGAAGTCAGCAGAAGAATGGGAGACATGTCACTCCCCACTGTTAACCTGGTGGTCACTGTGAGCTCTCAGTGGCCTCTTTCACTCTGAAGATCGTACTTCTTTCCCTACATTAATAAATGTAAACAGTCAGTACCGTCTCACATGCCCGGCTCAAGTCTTTGCTCAGGACACTGAAGGCTGGAAAGAGTTTGCAGAGCCCCAGTAACACGAGAGGATCCTTAGCCACCCCAGGAGACCCTCAGGGAAGGGTTCCCCACCTTCAGTCTCTACCCCATGGGCTCCATCCCCAGTGCCCAGTGGGAGGCATGGCGAACGGTCACCCAGCTGACACACTAGTCCTCCTGCGGCTAACACCACTCATGTGTCTGTCTCCTTCGACTTCACTTCTGCAGGGGCAGGACAAGGTGTCCTCCCCACGCCAACTCACTCCACAAATTCTGACCAAGTGATTCAGTGATTCAGGGGTTAGTGGTTGGAAAAGTGTTCTGCAAAGTGCATTGTTGGAAAATGTGAGGTATCGATACAATATTTTTTTTTTTTGAGACAGGTCTTACTTTGTAGTTCAGGCTGGCTCTGAGCTCACTATGGAACCCAGGCAAGCCTTGAACTCAGCAATCCTCCTGCCTCTGCCTCCCGAGTACTGGGATGACAGGCGTGAGCCACCATGCCCGGCGATACAATATTTATTGACGTTTTATTTATGTAGATGATTTTTGCCTTCAAATAACACAAAGTGCACACACATGCACACTCACACACAAACACACACAGAGCTGTTCTGGTCTCTCCCTTACCTCCATCTTTGCAAGTCTGACAGTGTGCTCTTCGCACAATTACCCTGGAGCGTTCCCAGCACCACACATATCAAGTTGAGAAGAACACTCCTCCAGACCACAGTATTAGAAGGAGACACGGGATTGTTGAGAAAAGACCACACCGATGCCACATTCACGTGCTGCCTGTGCCAGTCCTGCCGTTAGATCAGTGGACTGTGCCCTCATATCATGCTAGTGTTCTATGGTGTCTACAGGACAGTGGCTCTAGGACACCACAGATCCTAAATCTATAGATACTCCAGCATACGTGTAAGACAGTGCAGTGTTTGATAAGCCTGTCTACGTTGTTCTGTATACTTTAATCATGTCTAGATAGCTAGCAAAGCCTACTGCAGTATAAACACTCTGTAAACGGTGGGGATATTGTATTGTTTTGGAAATCATGACAGTGACGAATGTCTGTACATGTTCAATGCAGATTTAAATATCTTTCTCCAATATTTTTGATCTGAAGTTGATTAAATTCACAGGAGCATAATCTCTGGATACAGAGTGCCAACTGTACAGGCAGACTCAGAGTCATGCCACAGTGCCAGGGCACAAGACAGCAACTAAGGTGTGGAGAGAGGAAAGAGGTGCGGACATGTAGATGTAACAAGTAAAGGAGGAATAAATGTACCCATTGGTGAGTACATGCGTGAAGAAACTATCCAAAGGCAAAAGACTTAGAGATGTTTCTCATTTAACTGTTCTTCCTACTTATTTTTTAGATCCCATGTTCCCTTTGGTTAAACAAGAATCTAGGAAGAATTTCATGCCCTTTCATGCTTTAATATAGGAAAAAATCAATTTACAAATCCTGAAAGATTTGAGAACGGCAGTGTGTAATAGAGCATAGCATTGAGTTATCTTTCCCTCAACCAACCTGATTGCTCTACAAACATTTCTACAAACTTTAATATTATCATAAAAATTGCTACAGTCGAGATTCCTACAAATTACAAATTGGCACAAAATAAAAGGAAATATAGTATTGATTAAGAGCATGTTCTTCCTTATAGACTGGGCTTCCTTTTATGCATTGTTGTCATTTTAACATTGGTTCAAAATTACACCGATACAATACTAAAAAGAAAAAAAAGTCCACTGAGTTTTTTGACTGTGAAGCTGAGGTTAAGTTGCCAAGTCCTCAGTATTCTTGTCTTAGCACAAATTCAGTCCTGCTGGGTGTTCCCAGGGGTTGGGTGGAAGTCCTCGTTCACTCTTCCCAAACTGGGAAAGAGCTGGTTTCGGATAAGTCATTACTGCTTGCATGGCCTAACTTCTATTTAATTGGAAAAAATGGACTCAGAAAAGGTGTTTGCAGTCATTACTCAGGAGTGCTTTGAAATCGTGGGCAAATGTGTTTCATGAAGAGAAGGAAATGGGGCAGAAACCAACCGGGCTCCGGGTCCAGCAGGTGATGGTTTTCAAAAGCAAGGAAAGAATAACAAGAGGAGCCATCATGGAAGGCACACAGTGGTCCGACCTCAGGAACGGGCCGTGGGCTGTGCCCAGGAAGATGCATGGGTCCAGAGGGCCTCTAACCGGCTGCGTGCTTGGGAGTAAATCTCTGGTCCCAGGCAAATTATCTTTAAGAGGGAGGCCAAAGGTGAGAGCCAGGGGGCGGGGAGGGAGGGACTCTTAGAGATGAAGAATCCACGTCTTCTAAATGGAGCCTCCACCATTGCATCCTAACCTCCTAACAGCCATGGAAACCAGTGGAATTTCCACCCCTCCACCCTCTCCTTAGCTAATTCTACGGTGTCAGCACTTGCCGTCACGTTCAGGACCCTGTGTCACCCCAGGAGGAGACAGAGTCTAGAGCACTGTCCAGCATTTGGTGAGCATGGCAGAACACCCCAGGGGGCAGGCTGATAGTTTCTGCCTGAGCATAAGCTTTCGATATATGCCATGTTTTCTGAAAGATGTGAGGCTTGCACCCCAAAACCAGAAAAAGATCACAAACTACAAGGTCCTTAATCTTTTACTAGTTTTATGTTTGTAAATTCTTTTTTTTTTTTTTTTTTTTTTTTTTGAAGACAGGGTCTCGCTTTGTAGTTCAGGCTGGCCCTGAGCTCACTATGTAGCCCAGGCAAGCCTCGAACTCAGCAATCCTCCTGCCTCTGCCTCCCGAGTGCTGGGATGACAGGCGTGAGCCACCACAGCCGGCGCTGTGGTATGTGGTATTGATGGCTGGTGGGGCGTGAGTCACCACGCCCAGCATTGTATGTGGTTACCAGGAATCGGACTCAGGACCCTGAGCTTGCGAGGCAGGCACCAGAACCACTGAGCTAAATCTCTGGCCCTGTTTGTACATTCTTGCAGGTAATGCAAGAAATAGCTGGCCAGTGTTGGGGGAGAAATTCTCAGACTACAGAATAATAAAAAGATGAAAATACAATCACTCCTAATCTCATAGTCAAGAGACCACCCTATTATCCTTTAGATCTTCCACTTCCACTTGTGTTTATTTACATTATTGTAATTATATTGAATACAGAGTCTAAGACTGTATTTTTCACCCAGATTGTATTGTAAACATTTTTGCAAGTATTAAATTATCCTGGGATCCAGTTTCTGGTGATGCTCTGTGTATGGTGTGTGTGAACACATGAGAGTTTTTCTTCTATTTACCTATCAGGACGCTTTCAGGTTCCAGTTGTTTTCATAATAAACACTATGATGCTTGTCCCTGGCAATCTCCACTTCCCACCCTGGCTTCCTGGGATACTTTTTCCTGCCTGGTCTCATCCTTTTCTTGAACCCTGGGGAATCCTTTCTCAGCTGCTCTCAGTCCTTCGAAGTAACACTGGCAATATTCTGCCTTATGACTTTGATATAGGAAGACATGTTGTGACTTTATAGGTGGTATTTTCCCTCAGTGCTTCAGGAAGGACCCTTTCTAAATCGGCCACTGTCCAGGTAAACAAGGATGATGCTTTTATCTCCTCCTCTCTTAGACTCTGAAGAGAAGAAAATAGTATCTATTCGTAGGGTTGGTATGAGGATTAAAGGAGAAACCACAGGTTGAGTTAATATGAAATTCTAACTTCCAAAATGCTCCAACCTTTTAAGCACTAATAAGTGAAAAGTTTTAAATTTGTCTGACGTGATAGGCTATAGGCAAAATATAAAAACACCTCCAGCCTATGAATGTAAGGTATATATGAAACATACACAAGTTTTATGTTTACAGTTGCATTTCATCTCCAAGTTAATGATTATGGATATGCAGATATTTCAAAATCTGAAAAATATCCCAAATTTGAAACATTTCTGGTCTCAAACATTTTGGATAACGGCTAATCAACCTACAGTTGTAAAGTGCTTAAAATAAGACTTAAAATATAAATAGTTCTTCACTGATGTTAGTTTTATTATTTATTAGATTGATGTAGCCATAGTGTCTTATAATAATGTCAACTTCTAAGGGAAAAGAGTATGTGTGCTTTCACTAATGCTCACACTCTTGCACATGCATGTACACACACACACACACACACACACACACACACACACACACACACACCCCGTCTTCCTGCTTTAGCATATTGCCTGCTCCTTAGCGCTCAGGAATTATTAGTTGTTGGGATGGCTGAAGTTTAATTTTGTTAACATTAACATCATACTGCATGTTGCTCAATGGGTATGCTAATAAAATTGTTCCTTGTAATGAGATTCTTGCATCTACCATCGTGTTTATTTATAGATATATTCACATATATTTCAGGATTTTATAAATCAAACCTCATTTTATCTAAGGACTCTCGTATCACCAGAAAAAGAGAAAACGATCTTGGAGGCGTGCTAATAATTGCCGTATGTTCAGCGAGAGGCTCTTTTCATCATAGCAAAATGAAGTTAGCTAATTGGATGGTTAGGCCGGCTACACACAGGCTTTATAAAAGTCACAATTAAGAGGAGCCCACTGTCAGAAAAGGCAAGATGTATTTTCTTTAGGCCCCATAAGCTGCATTTTCAATGCACAGATTTAAGAAAATTCCCTCTCCAAATCCTCTTTTGTCCCACATGAAAGGGATGAAGACTTGAATGCAGCCAACTTGGGCCTTAAAAAAAAAATAAAAGGAATGTTTACTCTAAGTAGAACATCATGGGATTCGTCACAGCAGCTTCATGACATTCTCCCTCCAGCTGTTTTGATTTATCCCTCAACTTCCAATAAAACTTAGGTTTTATTTCAAGGGGCAATCCGTAATTAACTTTTCAACTGGTGGCAGTGGTTTCTTTCGGTGCCACCAACAGTGTCGAAGTCAGCCTTGAAACAATGAAAGTGGGAACAGAAGACCCGGTGGGCGCACTCCACTTGGGCCCTGGAGGGGCTCTCGTGGGAGCCTGAGCAAGCTCAGCAGGAGAGGGGCAGAGTCCTGTGGCAGCGGGAGCAGCAGTTCTTCCGGTCCTTATCAAAATCCTGGAGGTTGTAGAGATCTCCACCGCCCCGGGGATGGACGCTTGGGTGGTTGGGTAGATGGATGGATTAAAGCCTGGATGGATGGATGGAGGAGGGTGAATAAATGGATACCTTACTAAACGAGGGATACGTAGCAAGAGATACACAGTACTTCTCTGTTCTCTTCCTCCCATACATTCATCTATTACCTGTCAATCATCTCTCTACCCATCCATCTATCTATCCATAATTCTATCATCTGCTTAGCATGTCATCTTGAAGCTGGTCATCCTGCTTTTCTACTTCAACGGTTTCACATAGTCGTGTGAACACAAACAGCAATCAAAGAGGAGAAAAAAAAATGGAAAGAGAAATAACATTATTTTTTTCAACAATCTATTGCACCAAGGGGAAGAGAAAGAGAGACTGGGAAAATTAAAGGAAGAAATCCAATGTAAGAGAAGAAGAGAGGACCTGACCAAAATGTAGGTATCTCTCTGCTCACCACTTGGGTACGAAGAGCCTCCACAGAGCCCATGGCGGAGACACCTGTCTTTGGGGGTCATGTACAGTGCACACCCTTCCCTCAAGACCATCATGGGTCATCGCAGCGCTGAGAGGTTCAGGGGCCCCAGAAGACCAGTGTGCCCAGCTGCACCCTAGAGGACACTGAACACTCGGGAAGGACCCAGGCCTGGGAGCGTCCTCAGGGATCCCTGGACATGGTACCCCAGGCAGCCATGTGTAGGGCCCAGGCTGTGGGCAATGCTGCTCTTGGCTCTTAGCCTCATTACGCTGATCTTGGGATCTAGAGTCACAGGCCACCTTGATCTTCGCCAAGGGCTCATCCCTTTCTGCTTTTCTCTCCCATCTTCTTAGATACCGGCATAGTCTATTTGCTCAGGGCCACTGGCTCTTCTCAGCCTCACCTTACCCAAATTCTTCACTAATGTACCAGTTTCCAGTTAAAGTGAGGTGCCAAAGCTCTAGGGCGAAGAGTTTACTGAGGCGCTGGGGGACAGAACGGAACCCACACTATACGGACTCTTCTCTCATGTATCCATTCGTAGGAAGGTAAGTGTTTTTAGGGAGCCCAGGAGACTTCTCAGGTGCACTGGCTGACTCTGGGTCACACACCTCCATCTCTCCAGGTATTAGCAAGGGGGATGCATTTCCATGACTCACTATGACTTGCTCATTTATAATAGGTTTGAGGAAATAGGACCTAGTTTGCACCGTGGAAAGGAGAGAGGATGGTTGAATGGACTGGGGCTCCAGGCTACTCAAAGTCTATACAGTGGACGTCTTTCATGTTATTACTAAGCATGTCACAGGACCACATGCTGTCACTGGTCACCGGGGCTCCCTGACTCTACCCGAACTCCTTGGCTGTTCCTGCAGGGAGGCCAAGTTGTCCACAAAAAGTCTGGCTTGCTTCATTCTTTCCCCTTGAACAAATTTTCTTAGAAAGATGGTCAAGGTGCCTAAAGCTCCCTGCCCAGAGCCCACACACATTCTCAGGCCCTCTGGGGACCCTTGACTTTCATTCTTCACTTAGAACAGCAAGGTTTGGTCTCCTGGGCTGAAATGTCTTCACCCTTAAGGCTGAACTGGAAGCTACCTTCCTGTGACCAATTCAGGACCTCAGTTCCTTCCCCTGGGTTTTACTTCTCTGCCCAGGTATAAACCGGGTAGATTCATTGTGTTGTTTTCTTTTCAGCCTATTGTAACCAATTTGCCCTTCAGGACACAGCTCATGACCTCTTCGATTATTCCAAGATGATGTCAGGGACTTTCTCAGGGGGAGGAGTTGTCCTGGGCTCTGGACTTTGGCTGGTCAGTTTCTCCCCAGATCTCAGCAGTCAGGTCATGCTCTATGACGTCTCCATCCACACACTGGCTCTTAGAGACCTGCTGCTCATCCGGGGGCCCCACAGTGCCTGCCACATGCCAGCTGGTGTGGGTCCACAGGTCCGTTTAAAATACTGTGATGTGTGCCCAAGACCTGTGTAGAAGACTTTAGAAGCCAACAAGAGCGGTTGATGGCTTTGTAGGAGCACTGAAAACTATCACACTCTTTTCCTTATTGAATCTTCACGGGAGGTTCAGGTAATGATATTTTTTTTCTTTGGTAACTTAAGAAGTCAACATTGGGGGAAAATGTCAATTGCCAAAGACACAGAAATTACTCTGTGTTGGAATCTCTGTCCTCACTAAACCTCAGGCTGAAATTTCATGATGATGGTAGCTGGGGGTGGGGCCATCTTCATGAGGGGACTAGTGTGGTCCTGGCAGGATGGGGTCACCCCCTTCACTGTACCCTGCGGAGATGCAGCACGACTTCACCTCTCCAGACACCAGGCCCTTGAGTTTGCACTTCCCACCCTGCAGACGATTGAGAAAAAAGCTTCGTGTTCCTTATAAATTGTCCAGGCTCAGATACTCTACTACGGGAGCACGAAGCTGTCGTGGACAGTGCCGAGACCCAGCGGGGCTGCATGCTTTTTCCTCACTGACATGACGGGGTTTTGCTCTGCTGCCGCAGGTCTGCAGAACGAGGCTGGGCATTAAAGGGCAACCGGGCAGAGAAACCTGGCTCTCAGAGCTGCCAGCTTGGACTGCTAGAAACACACGTGGGGTGGAAGTTAGATGCACACGCAAGGTCCTGCATGTGTCCACTGAGTTTATGGGAGCAGCTGTTCGCTGGAGTCCACCCCAGGCCCGTGCATTAGCAGTTGTCTCGGATGAGATGTTTCCCTAAAATTCCTGACCCACCCCGAGCAGAGTGTCACGGAGGGGCCGGCGTCTTGTCTATTTCAGCGTTTCCTGTTTCTGCTCTCCCCCCGGAGCACACGCCTGTCTCCTCCTGCCTCCGGTTCTTCGTGGAAGCTGCTGTCTCCCGGTCTTCTCCTCTCATCCTGACTGTCCTTTCCCATTTGGAAATTTCGGCGGCTAGCCAGCTGAGCGCGCAGGGTGACCTCGCCAGCACCCCGCCCAGCTCCAGGCACCACCGAGGAAGACGCGTGCAGCCACGGAGCCTGCGCCCGGAGGGGGCAGAGACCCTCCGCGGCTCTGCTGTTGATGTGGTGACTCTCGGAGCGCCAGTGTTCTCACCCGCGAACCGCGGTGGCACAGGGAGCCTGGTGAAGGTCCTTCCGCACACCAGCAAGAGCCGCCCACCCTTCCACGCTCGTTACACGGCCTGGGCGCCTCGTGGCCTGTTCCAGGCACGATGCCATCAGCTGCTGCCTCCCTGGCTTCGTACCCAGGCTGACAGCAGAAATTCTCACCTCAGACTCGGTCGCGTCTCCGGGTGCCAACGCCGGGCCTGGGAGTTGTTAGTTTTTAATTAAGCGCCCCTTTGGCACCCTACTTCCTGTGCAAAACATGTGTGGCAGAAGCAACATGTACTGCTGAAGCAGGTTGGTTTAAAGCGAGGGGCATTCTGCGCTTCGCGGGTCTGCGCGTGGGGAGAAGCCCTGCTGAAGCGGGGACCCCCAGCCAGCCCTGGACTTTTGCAGGCGGGAAGCGCCAGGGAGCCCGCACGGTGCGGGGGCTTGAAAGGACCGTAGCATTAAAGGCTGAGGAGGAAGAGGAAGCTTCTCGGTGCTTCCTGAGTCCAGGCTTCCAGCTGCAGCTCAAATTTAGGGCAATCCATGGATTGCTGGGAGAAGAGCGGGTAATGAGCCCTGTGTGCCAGATGCCAGCACAAACAGATAAACCGCTCACTTGCCGGGCTCCCGCTAACAGGGCAGCTCTGCTCACTCGCAGAGAGAAAAGGAGGAAAACCCTGGATGTGCTCTCTGCCCCGGAAAGTCCACCGCTTCCCTCCCTCAGCACGGAAGCTGTGTCCTGTCCTCTAAGGACCGGAGCATGAACTTAATGTCTGGCGGTCACACGGCAGGTCTATGAACAGTCCTCTCTATCATGTAAACCTGATGACTCGGACCTTGCGCTTGTGAGGCAGGCGTGGTGCCCCTGAGCTACATCCCCTCAGTTCCCTATGTGGAGCCTCTCCCTAACTCCACACGCAGCACTGGGACATCCTTGCCTTGATTTACCCACACCAGGCACACTGTCACCACAGGGCCTTTGTACCTGCCCGGAGTACTCTCCCCCTGGGAGTGGATACAGCCCGTTCCTCTCAGTACTTGTCCTCTCCTGTTCCTGAATCAATATGACTTTATTTCTAAGGCTTCCCCCTCCCCGCCCCAATAACGTTCTCAGGGGAAATTCCCATTTGCTAACACATATATTCACTTTTCCAGTTTTTATTGTGTGCAAGAGAAGATAAGCCCTAGCAGGGTGACGATTTTGCTTAACTGCCGCCTCTCTAGCACAACACCTAGCACTTAGTTATTGGAGAAATTAAAGGAAAAAGGCAGACAGGTGAGAAAATACATTTCAGTTATCACAACAGGGTATGTGTTTAATACCTGCCCCATAATAGACAATGTGCAGGCTTCATTTCATCCCCTAATCAGGTGGCTCTTGGATGAGTTCTCTGTTGTAGGTTGAAAACTATTCAGTGTAATTCTGACGTTGTGGCTCCGGTGCGGATTGCAGTGTAGAAGGCACTTGTCACATGATGACAAAAGAGTTTATGCCCTTGAGTTATTACACTCGGCTCCAAATCCACATTCCAGTGGGAATAACGCCACCCCGTGTCTCGGGGAGCCCCCCCAAGCAGGACTGGCTCAGGGGACCCCCTTCATTGATGTTGCCAGGCCACCCTAGACGCTGTGACGAACCCACACTGGGGTGCACGGAAATCTGCAAAAGCCTTTCTTCAGAGAAGAATCAGAATAAGGAGGAAGGGGGCCTGAGGGGGACGCTCTTAGCTAGGCGTGGCCTCTGCGGACGGGTCTGGGGTCCGAGACCTGCTCCCCGGAGTCGCTCACTGAGACCCTTGAGACCAGACCAGCAGGAAGTCCCAGGCACAGGTGACCGACGTGGATGCCAGCCGGGGAAAGGCGACGCAGCCAGACACAGGTTAGGCGTGCGAGGCAAGAACAGACAGAAGCCCCGGGTCCCGATGCCGGGCTCTCTGTCTCAGAAGCGCCCGTCACTGCTAAGAATTCCCAGGCTTGAGCTACTTAGACATCTGGAGTTTACTCCGTTTCCTCTTGTCCCATCCAGATAAGAAGGCAGACGAAGCAAAACCAAATTCAAATTTGTTTGTTTGATCCAGAGGATGGAACTCAGGACCTCGCACTTGCTGGACAGGCACAGCACAGCTCCATTGTTAAGATATCTCGATGCTCTTAGCTCTTCTCTTCAGCCGCTGAGCTTGTCTGGCGCCATTTTAACTGCACGGTCACAGACAGGACCCGTCTGGTAGGTGTGGACCGTGGTGCTAAGGACGACGGCGGCCTGCAGTCGGCTCAGGGAGCCGCACGGGGCCTGGCTTCCCTAGGTTCCCGAGCCAGAGCTGGGCAGAGAACAGGACGCGAGGACAGGTCCTCAGAGCTTGCGGGGATGGTCACGGCGGTGTCCGCCTCTCCGTTCCCAAAGCCGCCGCTGTCTCCTGCGCTCTTAGGGCAGCCCAGAGCCCGGGAGGGAACTTCCCGCAGGAGCTGCTTTTGCAGCACACCGGGCAGGTGGCTCTCAGGAGGCAAATAAAGGCGAGGACAGCTGTGGCCGGCTTATCTGTGATGTCTCTTAGTGGACACGTGGGAGCCCCGGCCCAGGCCTCAGCCAGCAGCAGAGCAGAGCTGCTTCGGTCGGTCGCTGCCTTATTTTGCCTTCATGTCTAGTTGAAGACACAGGAAAGTGCAGCCCTTTGAAAATGTAATATAGACAGTGAGCAAAGCCACGCCTGTGTGAGAGAAAGTGGTTCCTCTGGGGGACACAGCAGTGAGACAGTACCACGAATGGTCCATCAGACACGAACTGTGGAACTTGGAGCTTAGTGATGGCAGTTTGTGGAAATCCTTTTTTTTTTTTTTAACAAACATACTCTTGAAATGAACCGACTCAGAATCCTTGGTGTGGACGGGACAGAGAGTTCTCGAGCAGGGAGTCGGTCCGGCCTGCAGTGCCGAGAATATTTCCTGGTATTTGTCAGATCCTCAAGTAACTGTTTCCCACCACCTTAAAGCAGACGCGGGCTCCTCCACGGAGAGCCTGAAGATGTCCCCAGCTGGGGCAGGTTGTCCTCTTTCTTATCATTTATTTGGACCATTCTCAGGGGAACGGGCTGTGTGTGATCCTGCACTTCCTCTGCTGTCTCTCTGGAGTCGGGCTGTCCCTGGCCCCCACACGTGCTCCGGCTGAGCCAGCTCCGTGCCGTCCCTGCAGCGTGACCATCCTCTGAGCCACAGTATCACCATCGCGGGTGCTGACCACAGGCCCCGAGCTGGCAACAGACCCAGGCCACTGCAGGAATTGCCAAGAGACGCAGCAGGCTTCCGGAAGCTCTCCGTGGCAGAAATAACACGCTCACCTGGGGCTGTGGGTCTTTGCACGAGACGCGTCGGAAGGCCTCGTGAGCTCCCGCTTTCCACGAGCCCTTCGTTGTGACACCCGACTCATCCCCTCCGGTCACAGCCTGCGACAGAGATGATCCCGGGAGCTGTAGAGGACGCAGGAACCTGCTGTGGAGAGGCCGGACGAGGGTGGTTCTGCACAGTGAAGGGGCAGAGAGTCCTGTGCTCCTGGTGAGCCGAGCCCTGATGCCCTGTGGCAGGCGTGGGTCAAGGGTGTCCTCATGGTATCAGGGAGGGCAGCTGGGTGGGGGGCGAACTTGACCCCCAGAGATGCAGAAACCTGGGCGAGTGTGGGGGGCAGAGGGTGTGGTCAAGTGGCGTCCGGGCTGACTCTCCCACAGAGTCATGAGGAGGTGCGTGGTGGGGTGGGGGATGTGCCCGGAAGCAGCCTCATTTCAGTCCGGAGCCAGGTAGGCGCGAGTGTGCAGGAACGGAGAGCCGCGTGAGTCAGCCTTCCCTGCGGAAGCCCGCTTTACACAGACGTGCGGCACAGCCTGTGAGAACACGCAGGAAGCATTGCTCCAGAATAGAGCATCGATCGAACAATTTGCTCTGAATAATTAAATTTGCAGTTTGAAGCCCGTAGCCGTGGAGTTTATTTATAATTGGAGCCACAGTTTGCATGCACTTTAAATGCAAAGAAGAGCTTTAACTGTCAAGTTATTATATTACTCAAGAGTTTAATTAATAACACACTAATTGTAGGAGCCAACATCAAGAGTCACACCATATTGTTCCTATTACGTTTAGGAACTGTTTGAAGTGATTTAGTATTTAAAAGAAACACACACACACAAACTTCGAAATACTGCCTTATCTCCTCATCGATATGGAAAACCCCTCTGTGTTCTAGTGCTTTTTTAAGATAGAGGAGTCTCCCTTGGCTTTTCGAGCTATGTTGACATATTAAAACAAGTCACAAGGTGAAAATACTTTAACCAGTGACAACTGATTCAAAAGGTAACTATTGCTGGGTGTGGTTGCACATGGCTACATTCCCAGCACTCGGGAGGCTGAGGCAGGATGATTGCTGCAAACATGAGACCAGCATGGACTACATAGTAAACTCAAGGCTATCCTGAATTGTATAGTGAGATTGTCCCAAAAAACCCAGACCAAGAACAAAAGGAGTCTATCAAAAGATTCAATAAAATAAGAAAATAAAATAAAAATCCCATTCATGAGATTAGAACTGAAATGAACTGCAGGTTTGATCTGTCTTATTCTCAGGATTTTTTTTTTTTTTTTTTTTTTTTGCAGAGTGCTGAGGTTCAGAAAGTCAAAGTATGTGTGTGAAAAGAGCCAAAGAAGAAGACGCCTCTCTTGGTCTCTAAGTTTCCTTCCTCTGCTAACATCCCAGCCTGTGTCTGTACCTTCCCCAAAAGATCCAGCCTCACCGGCTGGAGATTTAGCTCAGTGGTTCCAGCGCCTGCCTTGCAAGCGCAAGGTCCTGAGTTCGATCCCAGTAACCACATACAATGCTGGGCGTGATGATTCACGCCCACCAGCCATCAATACTACATACCACAGTGCAGGGTGTGGTGGCTCACACCTGTCATCCCAGCACTCGGGAGGCAGAGACAGGAGGATTGCTGAGTTTGAGGCTTGCCTGGGCTCCTTAGTGAGCTCAGGGCCAGCCTGAACTACAAAGCGAGACCCTGTCTCCAAAAAAAAAAAAAAAAAAAAAAAAAGATTGCCCCTCTCTCTCTGCAGAAGCACAGAGCTAAAGCACTTGGAGTCATCCATCAGCTGCTTTCTCCTCTCCAAAGGGCCCAGTTGGCAGGAGAGCTCATGCCCCCCTGCTGGTTACTGTCCCAGTGTGGCACACCAACCTGCAGACAGTGAGCCATCATGCCACCAAGCCAAGCTCCACGAATCCTGCTCATCAGAAGAGCCGCAACCAGAAAACACACCAAGGAGACCTCTGCACAGAGCCTCTGGCCAGGCTTAGTTATGAGCACCATGGGTCCCCAGCCAAGACCACTTGCCACATACTTTTCACGCTGCTGGGGTCTGGGCATTAGAGGCTGGGAGACAGAGTGGAGCGTGATACCCAGGCTAACAATAAATATAGGCACACGTTTAAAAATCTCTTTGTAAGATATTACATTAATAAATATAGCTTCCAATTCAATCAACCTTGGATCAAACTATTTGAGAAAGGGCTGTCCGTGTGGTATGTGTACTGACTTTTTATTCTTGCTCTCATTGGTTGGGCAGTATGACAGCTATCTCTGTAGACTTGTATTATATAGGTACTAAAATGTGTGTGGTTACATGAAAACACCACCCATTTTATATAAGGGACCTGCTTATCCCCAGGTGCCCTTAGATATTCCTCCTACAGATACTGGGATTGCCAGAGAAGGTAGGAGATCTATAGATGTTCTGGACACAGCAAGCCAGGAGCTGTTTTCCATTTTGATGGGCATGTTGTCTTTAGCACAGCTGAACTCTGCATGAAAATAGCCCCAGATGATACCTACATGAGAGGCAGGGCTGTGTGCCAATAAAACTTTATTTGATTCTGTGATGGTGGACATTTTTCAGGATCAAAATGGAATTTCAGAGTTGTTTTAATTTGCATTTCTGTAATGAAAAGGGAGATTGAAAGTTTTTTTATTTTATATTTATTGGCCATTTGTATTTCTTCTAAGAAGTGTCAATTTATTTCTTTATTGGGTCATTCATTTTAGTGGGTTGTCTAATTTTTTTAGTTCTTTACCTATTAGTTCTCTGAGGAACAGCTGACAAAATTTTCCCTCATTCTGTAGGTTTTCTCTTGACACTCTATTGTTCTCTTTGCCGTGCAGAAGTTTTATTTGATATGACTTCATTTTTTACGTTATTTACTGATTGTGAAATTCAGGTTCTGTCCAGAAAATTCTTGCCTACACATATGTGTTCAAGAGTTTTACCAAGGAAGCAAATGATAACAGATGCTGGTGAGGTTGTGGAGAGAAAGGAACCCTTCTACACTGTTGGTGGAAATATAAACTAGCACTGATTGTATGCAAATCACATGGAGATCCTCAAAAAATTAAAACTGCAGTTTCATGGGACCCAGCTTTTTCCCTTCTAGTTTTCTTCCTAAAAGTGTTAAGAAGATGTCACATTAGAGTGATATGTGCATAACCCTGCTTCTAGCGACACGATTCACAATAGCTAAATCTTGGACACAGGCTACATGTCCAACAGCAGATGAGTAGACAAAGAATATATTGTATTTACATACCTCGGAGTCCTATTCTGCTAAAAAGAAGGATGAACTTGAGTCATTTGTAAGAAAAAAAGGGGGTGAGTTTTGAGATAATGTTAAGTGAAATAAATCAGACACACAAGCTTAAATATCACATGGTTTCTTATATAAGAAGCTCCAAGAATAAATAAAGAGCAAAATAAAAGATTGACAATAAGAGCTGGGTTTTTTTGCAAATGTGAACCTTAGCAAGAGACGGAGAGAGAAGAGGGGAAGGAGGAGGGCATAAGAAATAACGGAGACATGTGATATACACGTCCCAACCCCACAGGGGGACCGTGGACACTGTGTAACACAAACATGTACTAATACAAAATTTTAAAAAGAAAACAATTTCATTTATTGATACTGAAATTTGAGTTTAATATAACGTCCATGTGTTGTGAAATAGAATCCTTTTTTAGGCTTTTTCAGGCCTCTGAACACGCAAGAACATCAATTTCCCAGTGTGCATGAACCCGTGGGTTTGACCTCCAGCCACACACACAGTTCTTGAGTCTCAGCCCTCCGAGCTGAGTTTGCTGACCATGTCCCCGAGAGGCCTTGAAGCACTGAGTTGGACGCAGAGGGCAGCCTGAGTTGGGAGGATTTGTCAGAAAAAGGCCTCAACACGAAGCCCAAAAGCATCTGGGGCCAAGTTTTGGAGAGTTCTTAATGCCATGGTGAGGTGGAGCCTGTGCAGTGTACACCGGGAAGCTGAAGGCGAGTGTTTCCCGGAAATGAGATGCCCAGGTTCGGTTGTAGAAGGGCCACTGGTGACCACTGTCCACTGTGTGGTGGACAGCCTGGAAGAAGAGACACCACGAAGATGGTCAGCAAGGACAGGGCTGCCCCGGTCCAAGGAAAGGGACCTTCTGTAATGGATAGGGACATTAAAGGTTTTTTTTTAAATTTGTATTTATTGACATTTGTATTTCTTCTAAGAAGTGTCAATTTATTTTTTTATTGGGTCATTCATTTTAGTGGGTTGTTTAATTGTTTTAGTTCTTTACCTGTTAGTTCTCTGTTTGAGGAACAGCTGAGAAAATTTCCCCCCTTCTGTAGGTTGTCTCTTGACACTCTCTATTGTGCACTTTGCTGTACAGAAGTTTTATTTGATGTGACTTCATTTTTTGATGTTATTTACTAATAGTGAAATTCAGGTTCTGTCCGGCAGTCTAAGCAAATAACTCAGCAGGAGAAGAACCCCAAGTCTAAAGAGGTAACTTGGCAAGAGCATTTATGGCTTTTGGGGGTATACTCTTGTTTCATGCTATGGGACATCAGACCCAGAAATTTCATTTCTGATGGATAATAGCAAGAAGCCGCACTAAACCACCGGCCATCCCAGGCACAGAGAAGTTACGGGCTTTGTCCAGCGCTGCGTAGTTAATTATCCACCTGCTACAAGCACAGACCTCGGCCTCCTGCTAACCTGGACCCTGTTCTGTGTGATCTTCACATGTGGTTTCAGTTTCCTGAGATGTCAGGACACGGATGCGGAGCAAGAAGCCACCTACGCAGCCCCCCTTCAAGCTGACCGCTCCCTCCTGGGGCAGCTCTGAGAGTCTCGCTGTGAGCTGGAGGCTCACACGGAAGGCAGGACACAGTCCACGCCCAGGCCGGGTGAGGCCGAGACAGGCAGGGAGACGCAGCCGTGTGCCTCGGGCCGTGAGCAGCCAGACCGTGGCCAGGGATGGAGGTGACGGCAAGAGCTGAGGGCCTCTGGGGTCCCGCGCTGCGGCTGACGGGGGTGTCCCTAGCGGGGCGAGTGATGTGGCCGCCATCGGCTCAGGAAGGGACCCGAAGCTAAACATTCGCCGTCTGCAGTCCAGCCCCTGCTGACGGGCTCAGCACACAGGGTGTATCCCCCAAGAAAGAGGTGAAACATAACCACCCATAGCCCTGTTTTTATCTATATTTCATAAACCTCTAGAACCATGTTTGCACCTGCAAACACACATATAAATTACATATAAAATGAGTTATACACATATGTAAAGAGAAATGATCCATATCTGTACATATTTACATATATCCTTCCATAGAGGGAATGATCTATTGGTAGACTTTTTACTGTTTCCTCTGTTACCACAAAATTCATTGATAGTGTACCCTGGGGGTTATCTATACTCTATATCCAATCTGCGAAGGGGAGATCATTAAAGACCGCCAAGCCCGCTGCTGAAGTTCCAGGAGGACCCGGGCCAGCCCCCCACGCCTACCAGGCCTTCCTGGGCTGGGGGCGCCGAGGGGGAGGTGCCCCGGGAGCAGGGGCCAGCGCTGTCCAGAGCTCCGCTGAGCCCCCCGGCCACCTGCAGGGACTTTGCCAGTGCCTCCCTCTCCTCCGTCCTCAGCCAGAGGGCGGCGGAGCCTCTGCCCTGCAGCCCCGGATCCCTGGTCAAACATCAAACACCTGAAAACGGCTTTCAGATTCCTCACAGCTTCCCTTCCCGGTGCGGAGGGTGAATATAAGTCTCCTTCTTATCTCACTGAGCCCCTGTAGCGATCACGCGAGCTGATAAACGTGAAAGATGTTGTCATCTCCAAAGACGCGCGCGCTTGTAGAGTGCGGCCCTCGCGACGCTGAGCTGTGCTTATCTGTGGCCCGTGAGACCTTCCGCTCTGCAAGTCGCGTCTGGTCTCCTTCCCTGTCACAGCCTTGAAGCCCGTGACACACAGTCCCGGGACAGAGCTGTCCAGTGACGAATACCTGAATGAACGAGGAGTCACTGAGTGATTTCTTTGTGCTTCCGGAGAAGGCGGCCGTGATAACATCTCCCGCGTCCCGCAGCCCTCGGGAATTTCCAATACGTTTTCCCCGAGTTTTACAATATCTGCCCTGGATGTCAAGATGTATATGAAGAACCGTAAACAGTAATAAATGAGGACACTATGATAACCGTGGAAAATCGATAGTAAAACAGGAAAACAATATCTTATTACTGGCTTGAGTGAAACAGAAATCAGGGCACATTTCCAAGATCAGGAATTAGATTAGAAAATTGACAGTGGGATAACTTCGAGCAGAAATGGAATTCAGCGGTGCTGCCGGCCGTAAGAAGCACGAAGATAAAGAAAGAGCGGGAAACCGTGTTCATGGCGTCACTGACGCCGTTTCGTCTGAGAGATCACCTGGGCGTCCCAATCCCAGGCTGTGTTTATTGCCTCTTTGCAGCATAACCCGATGATGTCCATGTCAGAATTTGTGAACGTAGAAATGTGGCCTTTTTTTCTCACCAGCTGCTGAGTCACACACGTGCAGTGGGTAAGGTTTTTACATCCTTATATTCTGTGGGCTACAGTGTCAGAGAACAGCATAGAAAAGGCACAGAAGAAACAGCGGGATGGGCCTGGCCTCTTCTCCGTGCTGTTGTGATTTGTGAGAACGCAGGGTGTTATCGGAAGAGCAATCTCCCTCTCTCTGGGAGAAGCGGAGTTGATGTCTCTTGTTGATAACGGGCCGGTCCTGAGTTCAGTTGCCCTGTGACAGTTCTTTTTGGTTACGCGTTCATATTTTAAAATAGTCAGCCTCAAAATGCAATGTACACAATTCTGAAATCCATTTTCCACTGTGGGTTGCTGAATGGGATACAAACCCGATAAAGGTCTCGTGGGTGAAATTTGAAATTTGTCCCATTTGATGCGAATCCAATAGAATTTATGGCAGCAACAACAAAGCTCATCAAATTGCTTCCTGTTTTAAATGGGAACGTTCGTGCTGCTGAAGGCCATCAGCTTGATGTCACCCCGAGGACTGAGGACTTTTAGCCACAGAGCTGAAACAGGGTAAAATATATAAAACCCAGAACACGTGCCTCCCAGCGTGCTCAGGGCTGGGTCTGTGTGAAGCTCCTGAAGCTGAAGAAAAAGGGTCCTGCTGTCCCCGACCCCGAGGCTGTGGGGTATTCTTTCACCCTCCCAGCATTCACGTCATAGACCAAGGATGGGGCCTTGGGTGGGTTTGCCAAGATCTCAAAGCAACATGGTGGGCACTGAAGCCCGGCCTGCCTGAGTGTCAAGCGCAGCCTTCCTACCAGTTACAGATCTGCAGCTCGACTTTCCACAGGACGACGCCCGGTAAAGCCAGCGCCACGTGAAGACGGTGCACGTGTAAGAAGCACGTCACGTGTCAGCCCTCCCACGCATCCCACTCGGGCACCGGGCACACTGCACTGCCGGCGGCTCCCGCTTCTGAGCCTGGAGCCAGCAGGAGCTGGGATTGCTGCTGTCCAGTATCCAAGGGAGGAAAGTGCCAGCCCTAGGCAGGGCCAGAGGTGTGGTTCTGTGGCAGAGTACCTGCCTCATATGTGACAGGCCTTGGGTACAATTCCCACCAAAACATGTATTTTTAAAAGCCAACTTTGTATATTTCCCTTAAGTGAATTTGGCTCTTGCGTCAAAATAAAAGAGGAAGAGCTGCCTGTTGGGCAAAGCGCAGCCCCCCAGGAGGCACAAGGCGGGAGAGGGGCGTGATCCTGCACGACAGCACAGGAAGTCAGGCCTGAGCTGGGCACACTGCAGACAGCCCTGAGCCAGCCCTGCCGCTGGGAGCGCAGGCCCAGGTGCCGGGTGACAGAGGAACCCTGGATTTGGAGAAATGGGTGGAAGGGGCACGAAGGACTCGGCACAGATTCACCACCGAACTGGACACGGGGGCATCCCGGGAGCTTGTCCCCCGGGAGTCGCAGAGGCAGCCTGCGCAGGGCCCCCCGGGACTGCCTCTGCCAAGGCCACGCCCCAGGGACCGAGTCCCTCCTCCTGCCCTGAGCTTGTGCACAGCACGGACATCTGCACCTGACCGCGGGGCTTGACTTTGATCCCTCTCTTTCTCCGTACACACACACTTTGCAAATGTTTGTCCTGGGCCTGCGATTTGTCTCCTGGCACAGAGCTGAGGGGCAGCAGAGAGGCAGACTCTGCAGGAAGCCCCGAGTCCTGGCTGCTCCGGCTCCCACCAGGGTGCACGGCAGAGCCCTCTTCTTCCCTCAGGCAGACACTGCTCTGCTCCTGCCCCGGCCACTGGAGGAGGTGGGAACAGCCTGGGTCCCAGAGGCAGCACCTGGGCCCTGGGAGGGGTGTGAGGTGGGGTGGTCGAGGAGTGGGCGGGGCCTGGAAGACGGGCAACTGGTCTCCACACACAGTGCGGTCCACCCTCCAGCAGTGTCCCAGGGCGCCTCCCGAAACGCCAGAATCCTGAGCCAACAATATCCCCAGGATATGCACAAAGCGTTGAAATTGGAGAAGCATTTGTCAGAGGGCTGCCAAAGCAGCCTTTGAGGAGAGTAAGCATCGCCTTCCCTGTCAGGGTGCTGCGGAGAGCATGTGGGACACAAGGATGCTCGGACGCCATCTTGCTCAGCTACGAAGGGGACCATGAGGCGGAGGCGCTGAAATAGCCAGGTCAGTCCCATGTGCGGAGCCTGAGTGGACACTCTTCCCATTGCACAGAAAGGCAGGCCAGCTGTTGGGGCTCCTCCCTCCACCTGTGCCCAGGTCTACACGGAGAGGACAGGGCGGCCCAAGGTCACCTCATCGTCTGTGACAGGCTCTTCTGGACTCACTTGCTCCCCCGTGACTCCGCCCTCGATTTGCACTTTCATGCTAAGAATCTAAGTGATTAGATATTAGCATTCTTCAGCCAAGTCCAGAGCTTCATAAATCTGGAAAGTGGCAAAATCATCAACATTTCTTAGGCTTAAATGAAGTTCAGATCCTTCTGTTCCACTTAAGTCATAGCAAAAGGGTTGCTTTCTGTGCAGCTCCGCCTTGATTTCTGGGCATCTGGGAGCGCCCAGTGCCACCTCCTGCCACCCAGCAGAAGAAATTGAAGTTGGTTAAGACCACTGGCATGTATGACTTCCTGTTGTCAAATTAAATGATACATGAAAAAAGTTCGCACTGATGCAAATTATAATAGTAATGCTGCTAATGGCATTGAAAACAGAGATGAGAATAATCCTTACGGGATAGTTGCATATGTGTTGTGTCATTAGAGATGGACCGAGAATTATTTCTAGATCCTGCAAAAGGTGCCTTCACCCAAAGTTAAAATTAGGGGATCTCACGCCCAGCGTGGACTCCTGTTTTGAGTAGCATGGCAGGAAGAATGGCGATTCCCAGAGATGTCTCTGTCCCCATCACCTGTGACCATATCACCCTAGCTGGCATGGGGGACTACAGAGCTGTGAGGAGGAACACGGACTTTGAGGGGAGAACCCCTCTGGGGGTGTCCCAGGCCACTGTGTGCTATGAATCTTCAGGGACAGAGAGTCTCTCCTGGCACTGGTGGAAACTCTGAGCCACGGAACCACACACATGATCTCACATGACGCTTGAGGAAAGGAAGCGTGAGCCAGAGCGTCCAGGCAAGGACATGGAAATTAATTTGACGCCAGGACCCCTAGGAAGGAAGGCAGCCCCGCAGACACTTCGATTTTAACCCAGTGAAACCGGTGTTGGCTTCCTTGAGAGAATATACTGCTATTTAAGTCCCCAAGGTAATGATAATTTGTTACAATAGTAATATGGGAAACGAATGCAGCTTGGCATATGACCAGGAAGAAAATACAGGGAACATTTTCTATGTCTACAGTGAGGAAACAGCAGGAGTGTATAGAACAGTTTATGTTCCTGACAAGATTTCTTGTTAGGACAGGAGCAGTTGGAGAAGGTACAGAACCTGCCAACAAATATGAAAAGGGACATCAGAAATGCCATGGAACTGTGTGAGAATTATGTGCCTATTTGTAAACACCAGGACAGCGCCCACCGTGCGGTAGATGCTGTCTATGCCCTGTATTCTGTCTGAATCCGTTGTAGGTCTAAGAAGTCCACTGGTGTCAAAGAATGAGAAGAAGAAGGAAACATTTGGAATAGAGGGAGAATACAATGCGTAGACTCAGGTTGAAGCCAAGTCCCACTAAGCTGATGGCCAGTTACTGCACATTTTCCCAAAGTAGTTACTGTGGGCTTGAGATACAGTACCCTCAGCGCATACAACTGCCTAGTGGAGCTGACGGTACTCTCAACCGTGCCCCTTACCTGATGCCAGCTACCTCTTTGTCTTCCCAGGACGTGTGCAAGTTCTATACTGATTCTCACCTTCCAGGCATTAAATTGTATGGAAACGCTCTCAAGCTACAGGTAGTGTACACATGATGTGATTATTACTGGATGACTTGATGGTGAACACTATGACCTATCAGTGCAGTAGGGTGGGAACTGCTTGAATTAGAACCAGAATATGGGGGCAAAATTCCCGGCCATCATTGTGTGACCTTCTGTGTGTCTTTGGATCCCGTGGACACTCACCTACGGAACGGGTGTAACCCCCTTCTGTCTCCCTCTCAGGAGCTTGAATATCTCCTGGATGTCTTCGGTCCGGCCTCATCTTGTTACCCAAAAGCCTATCTCAGTAGCCGCCTGGGTGACTGGGTCACCAGGGATGAATCAGAGGTTGGCACCTGGCCCCCGAAGTCGATCCAGGTGACACCGCAGCACCTCCGTGTTCTGTCTTGAGCTCTGATTGACCCTCAAGTGTCCTGGAAGATGTCTCTAGGGACAGTGTCTCAGTTCTGGGTCTCTTGGGAGGCTCCTTTCCTGGGGTTCCCAGAAACTTCTCTGTGTTCCTCCCTGGAGTTCACAGCCCCTTGGAATGAGCGCCGTGCATATCCGTGCTGAGAACTCTCTTCCTGCGCAATCCTCCATTCCATGCAGTGAAAAAGGTCCCCATGAGGTGTTTCTGAGCAGGTGACCTCAGTGTGCCCAGCTGGTGAGACGAGGACTCTTGCGAGGCCGAGTTGTGCTGCCTGACATGCCTTCTCTGCCCGCCCAGCCATCCTCCCTGCATTCTCCTCCACTCTGCTGCCCAGCCAGCACTTTTCGTGCTTCTTCAAGCCTTGGCTCAGCACAGGGGCCTTCCGGGAGTGTTCTGTGAGCCCACGGGACAGGGTTGGTAGCTTTCCGTGTAGGGTGTAGAGACATCCTACATGCCTCTAAGTGAGGCCCTTTAACACAGTCAACATTTTGTCCATCTGTGCTATCTACCTCTTCTGTCTATTTAACTACTTTCCATAGGACACCTACCAACATCCGTCAGACTGGGTGCACAATCCGTCATTCCTGAAAATAGGATGCAAAAGACGTGTCTCAGATGTCCTTCTGTGACATTCCCAAATGACTGTAGTTTGGCAGCTGGGAACAGAACCTTCAATTGGACTATATATCTATCTGTCTATCTCTTCTTACTCTCTACCTACCTGGACAGACACACACACACATATATGAACATCCAAGCATACATATATGTCTTAAAAGTCAAGCCTAGGAAAATCTTAATACAGAAAAGTAAAACTCCACCTACCTATCCTCACCCAGTAACAACCCTGAAACGCCTTCAAACGCTTAGCTGTTGTATCTCTTATTTACCTCTACCTGCTTCAAATCGCCCACTTGCACAGCACACACTCCGGGTCTGTCTTGGGCCTTACCTTTTATCTTCCCGGGGCGTGCTCGCCATCACCCAGAAATTTCAAATTTCTTCATCTACTAAATACTGATAGATTTTTATGTGACATGACATTTAATAATGGCACCGCGAAGGCCACATCGCGCTGTCTTTGCTGAGTCCTCGAGTGTATGATGACTTTAATCGCTGCCTTTAAACCTGTTCACTGGTCTCAGTTGTCACTGCTTTTTCTGAGTCCCTCTCATTAACTCGCCCCGAAGTGCTCCCTGCGCCCCCTCTGAGGCAGCTGGAGAGTCAGATTGTTGGCTGGTCTGGTTTTGTTCTGGGAAACATCCTTTCCAGAGCTCTCTGCTTCCCTGCTTTGATTTGATCCTATTTTTCTGCTAACTGCAGGGGTCATCCTGTAGCGTCCTCTCTCCCTGATCGGGAGTTTGTGCTAAGGCCTGTACGTCCATGTCCTGGATCACTGTTCGCACTTAGCACCCTTATTTTGGCTTCTCAGTCTTCTGCCTTCTCAGAAGAAAGCACCTAGGAACTTTTCTAAATGTCCTCATGTGACCAGCCCCAAGTACGGAGTCTCAGGAGGACCAACATTCCTTGCAGCCTACAGACACTGAGCTACAGTCTTCTGGCTTCAGAGCCACTGCTGGGAAGCCCCTTATGTCCCAGGGCACCAGGATGCGACTGTCCCCAGCCTATACTTCCTTTCGGAAACCATTGCAGACCTTCCCTTGGCCCCCACTGCTTGGCCCCTGGCAGTTGTGCTTTGTCCTATTCATTCCACAGGGCTCCCGTTGAAGGTAAATTTACACTCACTGCGGCTCCCAAATCTTCAGCGTGCCCCTCGGTGTGTGTTGGGCAGTGCTCACACCCCATGACTAAAGGCCAACAAGCGGGCACAGGAGGCATCTGGGGCTTCCCTCCGGCTCCTGCTCAGCCCTCCCTGCCCCTGGGAAACCACTGTGCTGACTTCCCTGCTGCATGTGCATTTAGCGTGTTCTAGGACTATACAAGAGAAACTGTGTAGCGTGTCCAGCTGAGTTACCCCACATGCTTCTCACACCTCTCTGAGCTGTGGCAAGTCCTGCAGGTGTGCTGCCTCTTGTTTCTGAGTCATATTCAAAACAGGATAGTTGGGTTTAGCATGTGTGTGGTACTAAGAATTGAACCCAGGGCCTTTCCATTAAGATATATCCCTTTTAAGTTTTTCCTGGTTTGTTGTTGTTGTTGTTGTTTTGAGACAGGCTCTTACTATTTCCTAAATTAACCAAACTCTGCTTGAAGTTAACCAAACTAACCAAAGTTCTGCTTGAACTCATGATCCTCCTGTCTCAGCCTCCTAGAGTGGAGGGATGATGGGCATGTGCCACCACAGTCCCTCTGCTGCTCTTTATGTAGACTCTTGGGTTATTTCCACTTTGGGATGATTATGAGCAAGACTACTCTGGGCATTTTGTGAAATTATTTTATAATTATTTTTCTAACTAGGTAAATTCTTTGATGTGCAACGTCTAAGTCAAAAGGTGGTGAACTTGTGATGTTTACAGAAACTGCCACCATTAAAAGTAAAGGAAACTTCTGGTTATTCTGTGTCCTTGCCAACATTTAGTTTTTTGTTTTTTGTGTTTTTTTTAGACAGGGTCTCTCTTTGTAGTTCAGGCTGGCCCTGAGCTCACTATGTAACCCAGGCAAGCCTCAAACTCTGCAATCCTCCTGCCTCTGCTTCCCGAGTGCTGGGATGACAGGCGTAAGCCACCATGCCTGGTATTGTGGTATTTGGTATTGATTGCTGGTGGGTGTGAGTCACCACGCCCAGCATTGTATGTGGTTACCGGGATCGAACTCAGGGCCTTGTGCTTGCGAGGCAGGCGCTGGAACCACTGAGCTAAATCTCTGGCCCCCAACATTTAGTTTTGCCAGTCTTTTTATTTGTTGCCATTTCAGTGGACTGATGTTGGTATCTTGTTGTGTTTTCTATTTGTATTTTCCTAACAAAGAATGATGTTGAATATTTTCTCATGTCCTGATTTGCCATTAGTCTATATTCTTTTATGGAGCCTGTTGCCGATTTTATTAGATTATCTGTCCTAATATTATTAATTTAAAGTGGCCTCTAATATATCCCAAATACATAGGATACACACATATATACATTATACATATGTGTGTATACATACTTGAACATATGATGCATTTTTATAGCTACCGTGTTAGTATAGTATATATGCCCATATAATATGTATATATACCATATACGGAATCATGGTAGACAGTGTATATGTGTGTATAAGCATATAGCTTAATAATTACAATATATGTACATAAATATACATAAGTAGTAAAATAGTTTTGCAGTCTACAGTATACTTGGCATATCTGTCACACATACAATATGTATAATATATATGATGTGTGCTAGAACTATCATACATTTTAAGTTTTTGAATATAATAAAATATACTAGCAAAACCCAGTCTCTTAACCACTTTTAAATACACTATTCAGCAGTGGTAAGTACTAAACTAGCTTTCAGTCCCCAAGGCATTTTTCCTTTGCTTCAAATGTTTTCTTTTAATACTCCTATTCTTTGCAAGAGAGGCCAAATCTTCTTCTAGCTGTGAGTTATATGATCACCTTCTGTTCCCCGCATTGTCTCGTTTGCCCTTCTGAGTTAGGCCCCACTTTCCCCAGCCCCCAGGTGGATAATGCTGCCCACGGACAAGGACCTTGTGGCTCCCAGAGCTGCGGGACGTGTGGGCGGGGCAGCCTGGCACACACTGTCCTTGGAGGAGAGGACAGCTTGGCCTCACTCCACAGCCAGTCGCCGGGGGTCTTCGATGCGTAGCTGGTCGCGCCGGTGCTGGGTGGCCCTCCGCGCCTGCCGGCCCAGGCTCTCGCCGTGACCGAGCTCAGCGCCGCGCTGGGAAATGGCTTGAGCCTGGGGGTTGTGACTCTCCTCAGGGGCCAGGAGACTTTGCACGGTGACCTTGCGCTTGGAAGGGAGGCGGCGATGCCCCTGAGCTACATCCCCAGCCGCATGGCACCCTCTTGCCCTGCTTCCCCAGACACCGGGGCCCGGGGCTCCCGTCTGAGGCGCAGGGCGAAGAACCTGCCGGTTCACGGTGCCAGATCCTCAGCCCCCCCAGGTCCCCAGCACATGCCTGGCTTGCAGTTTTCCCGCGCGCCCCCTAAGCCCTGAGAGCTGACGCCCTTTGCCGGCGGCCCCTCCTCCCTGGCGGCCCTGTCTCTGCGTTCTTGGGGGTTCGTCACTTTGGGGCCGTGGGCGGAGGCACCACAGACCGGAGGCCGCCATGTCTCTGTGCACCGTGCTGCCGACGTCTGGCTGCCCTTGTGGCTGGGCTCCCCGAGCTGGGGTCACCCGCACGTGGCAGGTGCACCTTGAACTCTGGGCTCGGACTTGCGGGCTTCCCGCTGGGAACGTGTCTGCGCCCCGCGCTCGCTTTCCTGTCTCCGATCCACGCTGCCCCCGATCCTCCGAAGGTGAATTGGTGCCAACTCTCTTAAAACGCAAACGGCCTCTCCGAGTGCTTCAAAATAATCATCCCCAAACAGGAAGGAGCAGCACATCCCCTGGCAGTCTGAACGGCGTCGTGGCGGGTGTGCGGCGTTTAGAAGATTAATAACATCTGCTTTGGAAATCACGGTGGGTCGCAAACCCTGGAGCCCACATCAAACATATGGAGTGTTTTGTATGCGCGGTGCGCAGGGCAGGGACTGAGGGGATCTTCGAATCTCAGCGTTTCTCTCCTTCCGCTGGGAGCCGACCCACTCGGCCGGCCGGCTTCAGTGCTAACGTCGTTTTTGCTCAGCTTGAGAAAAAGCTGAAAATCCACGAGGTTAAAAACCTTAGTTCTGACAGCAAGATGTGATGGAGCCGGGAACCCAGGGAGAAGGGGTTGGTCGCACTCAGCACTCTGCCAGCCCAGGCCGTTCCAGGTTTGACAGGCGGGGCGTGCTGCGGACTGCGGCTCAGAGAGGAAAGGGAAGGCGGCGGCTGCCCGCAGTGAGACCCGCTGCTGCTGGAAGAGGGCTTCTCTTGGCGTTCTTCTGGGGTTACTAGGATTGGCACGCAGCCAGTCAGGGAGAGTGACACTGAGAACACGGAGGAAACAAGGCTAGTGCCCTGAACGGACCGATGTTATGCCATGTGAATTGTATTTCAGCACTTTTGGGTTTTGAGACAGGGTCTCACTTTGTCGTTCAAACTGGCTTTGAACTCACTGTGTGGCCCAGGCTCGCCTCGGACTCTCAGCGAGCCTCCTGCCTCAGCCTTCCGAGTACTGGGATTGACAGGCATGCGCCACACACCAGCGTGACCAGACACAGGTGTGACGGTGCCGACAAACTGCCGGAGAGCACCGAACGGCACCCACAAGCAGACTGACACAGAGTCCAGAACGTCTCTCCCGGTCCTGTCAGGGGGAACAGGCGTAGAGAACAGGTCGTCTGTGCTTCCTCAGCACGTCCGGCTCAGGCAGGTCCGGCCAGTCCCTGGCAGGGCGCAGTGCCGGGGTCAGGCCAGGAGCCGCAGCCTAAGCATCCAAGCCCCCCGTGCTCCTGCCCCCGAGCTCCCTGGGCCTGAGCAGCCGCACGCGGACAGCGCGCAGGCCGCGGGGCCGAGCCAGAGGGCACTCGCGAAATGTCTCCTCCTCCCTCTTGGGTTTCGGGCTGTGTGAATTCTCAGTGCCCTGTTTCGCTTTGAGCTGGGCGTGCTTGGGAGCCGTGCACTTCACGTGAATTCTGGCCTCCGTCTGATCGGGGCTGAGACTGTCAGAAACTGCTGAACAGGGCCCAGCAGCTCCCACATCAAAGGTGCCGGCCAGGGCCCCAGAGCGGGTCGCAGGCTGGGCTGCCCACGGCTTCCTCCAGCCAGGACGAAGTCAGCGCATCTTGATTCGGGTTTCAGCTCAGCTCTTTTCAAGTTTCGCCCTGAGCCGTTCACACCCAGCCTCCTCCCTGGCTGGGCTGCACACTGCAACACAGGCCGAGGTCTGGGCCGCGGAGCCAGCGGCTGGCTCTGGGCTGGAGGCTGCGCAGGGCCTGGACCGGCGCGCGGTGGGCAGGCGGCGGGCTTTACTTTCTGAGCCTCGGTGCTGCCCCTGCCTCTTAGCTCCGCAGAGGCCCAGTCCTGGTGTTTTTGTTGTTTTTTTCCTTATAATGCGACCGAACTCGGGGCCTTTGCACTGAGCTACATCCCCAACCCCTTGTTTATTTTAAAGCTTTTGCTAAATCCTGAAGTCGTCCAGGCTGAGTTTGAACTCACAGTTCTTCTGCTTCAGCCTCCCAGAGTGGTGGGATTACAGGTATGCACCACTGTGAGGCCTCTAAAGCTGCAGTTTAAGATGAGAAGATGTTAGCATCAGGATTTTATCCTCTCCCCCGTTTTTAAGAGCTGAGCCTTATAGTTTTTCTGCTTTGTCCAAAAGGAGAGAGCACCGATCTCAGGTGGGCAAAAGGATCTCAGATCCTCAAGGAAATTGGAGGCAAAACAGGCCCTGGAGCCCAGCTCTGCAGGCAGGGCGCCGCCCCCTGGGGCTGCCCTGCAGTGGCCCTGAGCTGCCTTCAGTGCGAGCCTTTCTTGTAAACAAAACCATGAGAAAGAGGCTCTAGCAATGCTCACTTCTCCTTAACTAAGTTAATGGCGATTTTCTTTGCTTCGGTCTGGCAACTTTCCCAAACATCTGGTCGGGCCGGGCCGGCCTGGCCCTCCCGGCCTCGGAGGAGCAGTTGCGGGGCCACAGCGTCAGCAAGCTGGGCTCCCCGGGGACACTGCTGCCCACGCGCTGTCTGCGGGGCTCGCTTGGCTTGCGCAGCACCTGTTCTCCAAGCAGAGCTGCCACTCAAGCCCGGGCAGTGGAGTGTGGCGACTGGCAGTGGAGGAAGACGCCGCGGTGGCCGGGAAGAGACGGCCAGGATGAGTGTGGGGTCGGCCCGGCAGTGCCGCGGGAAGACTCGTCGTGACGGATGCTGAAGCCTCTCCAGTGAGGGCAAGCGGGTCACCCGACGGCCCTCCTCCCCGTGTCAGCGGCCTGGCTTGGACCGGACACCTTGGCTTGGATTTCCGTCTCCGTAGCCTCTTCTTCCCTGGGGCGGAAGTGGCAGCAAAGCCATCTTCTACCATCAGATGAGTCTCGTGGGAGGATCTGGATGTGAGCTCCTCCCTGGGAAAGTCACTCTGACACGAGGGACGGGCACACCAGACCCTGACGGTGTGGGGACTGCCTGGGTGAGGGGCCAGGCCCCGGAGGGCGATGGCAGGAAGAGGAGAAGGACATAAAACCCACTTTGATCTTTATAAAAGGATGAGAGGGAACGGAAGGGGAGGAGGGAGAGAAGGCAGGAAGGGGAGGTGTGGGGACATGGAGAACAGAGGAAGAATCCCCGGCGTGGCCAAAGTGTGCAGGGGAACCCTGAGCTGGGTCTCTACTTGGGCTCAGGAGTCGGGCGGGAGGCATGAGGTCACACGGAATAAACAGACAGGGGACAGCGGGGAAATCCGTGCAAATGCGTGGAAATATTCACCACAGTTCTCAGACAGTTGTTTGCTAGAAACACCAGCAGAGTATCAAGCGATAAGGACTCTTGCATAGTGGCTCCCAAATCCATTCTTCCTATAGTTCATACTTAAGTTATAATTTTGTTTCAGGAATGTACCTCATAGAAAATTCCCTGTCAGGGATCGGTGAACAAACAGATGAGCAACCAGGTCTATCAGTGGAAATCGAGGGCAGTTATCTGCCCAACCAGCAATCACCACCTTTTAGCTAATAAGCTACAGTTTCGTGTGAGATACCAATGTCCCCCATAAAGGCACCAATATCAGTCGGCAATAGGCCAGTTAGGTCATTTAATTATGCCTGACCTGAGACAAACTTTCCCAGCTTCCTTTGCAGAGGTGTGATCACCTGATGTACTGTAGCCAATGGAGTTCTGGGAAAAACATTTTACTTCCTGCCTCATTTAATTGTGCCTGATCTGAGGCATATTTTCCCAGCTTCCTTTGCAGAAGTGCGGTCATATGACTTGCATAGAACATTTACTTCCTGGAAAAGCAGTACAAATAGAAATCTCAGACTCAACAGCCTCAAAATTCTCCCAATACGAGTGGACCATTGTGCAGTTTAAAGACAAACAGCAGTAGACTTGCCCTTCAGAGGCTGGAGCCCAAAGCAAGACATGCTCAGGGGTTCAGTGATTCTTCTCTTGAAACACCTGGCAAATCATTTGACTTCACTGAGCTCTGGTTTCAATCTGGAAGAACTCCAACAAAACTTCAATAGATCAATGTCCAGGAAAGGAAAGGCCATTATATGTGAAACCACACATGTACAAGCTCTGACAGTACATTTCAAAAATGTCATCTTTAATAATACTATGCTACTGTCCCTTTGGGTATTCAATCTAATAATTGTTATTATTAGTATTTGTAGTTTTTTTCAGGGAATTGTATTTTCCTTATATTTATGACTACGGAGCTGTGAGGGGGTACTATCAAACTTGAGTGTTTTCTAGTAATTTTTCAAAAATGTTTTGAGTCTTTTTCATATTTTATAAAGTTAAAAGTAGATTATATGGTAGTTCTTTTTTCATAAAATTTATCAGTTTTATACATTTTTATTTTGTGCTCTGTCATATGATACTATATTTCTTTATCCTGCAATATCTTTGGTAGACAGAATAAAACTAAACATTTTAAGGTATAAATTTGACCTTATTAAATTCTTATGAAACTATATATCCTTCTGACTCAAGGACTTTGTCTCTGGCAAGATTAGCTTGGCCGCTGGTAGATTTCACATGGAATTTCAATGAAATTTGTAAGTTTTCCCAATAAAAGTGTTTCATGTGATGCACTCTAAAGTTTCTTCTCATTTATTGTAATATGCTGTTCCTTTCCATTCCAACAAAATTGAAGAATGCTTAATTAACAATGAGCTCACTGTGTTAGTTTCTTGGTCAAGTGTGTCATTTATTAGATAGTAAATATTACTAACATGCCAACCTCAGAGGCACAAGGTGAATACGGAGAACAGGAAGGAACCCCTAGGCATGCCGGGCAGAGTTTCCAAGTGGGAAGGCTGGTCTAGAAGCCACTGCGATACCCTCGAGACTCGGAGTGACCCCAAACTACCCTAGCAGAGGCAACAGAGCCTCAGAGGCATCAGCAGTCCCAGAAACTACCTCAGCCTCGCTGGAGGCCCTGCGCTCACCCCTCCGATTCCCACCTTTCCACGTCGTTTCTTTTCTCCATCCACTCTTCTAGACAGATCCTCCCCATCCTCTCTCGCCTCTCCTCCCCGTCCTTCTCCTTCCTTCCCTTCTCCCCTCTCTTCCCCTCCTCTCCTCTTTCTTCTCCTCCTTCTCCACCCAGAAATGGAACCCAGGACTCTCTCGGTGAGCTACACCCTCAATCCTTTTGAAATTTGAAATGAAATCTTATTAAGTTGCCCAGACTGGGCTTACACGTGCATTTCTCCCGCCTTAGCTTCCTAGAGCTCTGGGATTACAGGCGCGTGCCCCTGTCCCCAGCTGCCTCTTTGAGACTAAGCTGACTGAACACTTCTGGAGAATGTCTGTCTTCTTCATACGTGGTAACTTTGTGTGGTACACGCACGGATGCAGCCGTGAAAACTGAAAGGCCTGCTGGGGAATCATGACATAATCTGCGAATCATGGGGCCCCCAGCATGACAGATCTGCCCCCTCACTGGGTCTCCTCTCGGGGTCTTTACTCATCACCAGAAATGAGAGCTGAGCTGAGCTGAGAGATCAGCACCCACTAAGGCAGAGGGTCGCTCTGACTTTCCTTGACTCTCACGAGAGGAAGACCGGGCGGGAGCCTGTCCCCGTGTGGCGGGGATGGGCATTGTCACCGCAGGTGAGGGGAAGCAAGACATGGGGGCAGGATGGGCAGCACAGGGTCTCAACCCCTGGAACAAAAGAGAACGATCTGGAAAGATTTGCAAGAAATGGCAGCTAAGGAGTGCCTCTTCCTTTAAAATGGCCAGGCAGCTGGGGGGGGGGGAGAGGAAGGAAAAACCCCACCACGAATTCTCCCTCCCTCTCCCTTTGTTCCTGACCCCCCTCACCCCATTTCTAGTCAGACGTGTGGGGTTCAGATCCAAGCCGGCCCCTCCAACAGGCTGACAAGTCAGGGGGAGAGGAGGCGCTGATTGTGGGTCACATGGTGCATCTTTTCTAAGAGCTCTATTTGTGGTTAATACCTGTTTTGATAGCGGACACTTTTGTGATGCTTTTCCAGGCATCTGAGAGGAAAGGGGGGGCCGTAAATGCACAGTAGGTCTTGAGGGACAGTGAGACGTTGTCCTCCATCTCCAGAGCAGCGAAGCAGCCCTCCAGGAGGACAGAGAGTCCGGAAACCGAAGTCCGTTCCCTGTCTCGGGGCTCTGCCTGGGGTGGGGACTTCCCCACCCTCTCTGAATCTGCTACTAGGTGGCATTTCCCCAAAAGAGTCATCACCATCGGTGCAAACGAAACTACAAGTCTTTGGGAGACCGAGCACGGGCAGTTTCATAACAGTTACACCTGCACAAATAGACAAGGGTCTCTGAATTGTCAGCAACGAGCTGTGAGGTTTCTGCTTTAAACGTATTTGTTATCAATTCACCTTTTAAGAGTTGACACAAGTATGCGAGGCACAGTATGACATTTCTGTGCATGTATCCATGTTCTCACGACCAAATCAGGGCTACTGTTTGTTCTTCAACAAATACTAGTTGAGTGCCGAATATCTGAAAGTTAAGTCCTTGGAGAATCACCCAAAAATACCAACTGGTAGGTTTAAGAGAGATTAATGTGTTGTGCATGTGATTTCATGGCTGAGAGCGTAGCCTAAGCATCAAAGTCGTGCTGATTTGGTTTTGATTTCACTTGATTTTCTGATCTTTATCGTAATGGCATGGGTATCACTATGCCTGACTACTGATCTGCACAAAACTTATCTTGAAAACCCTTCATGCCACCACTAGCAACTCCATAGGCTACCCATCTTCTTTTCTGGTGTGGACCACGGGTGTTGAAAAAGAAAGGCTGGGCATGCTCTGAGCTTCTCCTTCCAGACCCACCTCAACCCAGCACCAGACTGTGCCCTTTAACTAAGGGATTCTCTCTTTTGGAGGTCCATTCTGTCATTCTTAGAAGGGAATGAATGATAACAATAATGGAATTGTTTTGAGGACTCAGTGTTAAAATCCTAACGCATTGCTGGGTTCTCCATAAATTAGGCAAAACTAAATCTGAGATTTGGTATAGTGATTAAAGAAACAGGAGATGTAAAAAAAAAGTCAAGCCTACTGAAAATTGGTCTCTATATTTACTTTTTATCATAGCTATTTCTGTTTATGTAAGAAGCTGGTTATCTATTTCCCATCTCATTCTAGAAATAATTTAATGTGGTCTGTTTAATATTAGCATCTTGTTTTATGATTCATTTTCTAGTCAACTCTATGCAGACGTATTATTTTCTAGAAATAATAATTACAGTGATTTCAGTATAAAATCTAGTATATGTGCATTGTTGGTTCCTTCTAAGAGGCTGTCAGCTTCTTGTAGGGCTAATTGTCACCACTCACATGGATTCACAAAGCCTCAAAATTGTAAGGTGAAAAGTCTATGCGTCCTCAGCCTAACACTTCAAAGGATTTAGAATGGCAAGAAAGTCTACATTTAAAAAACAAATCATCAGGAGTTAATTCATTACCTTTCCACAAAAACTTCCTTCATGTTCCTGGATATAAAAGTTCTATGTTCAGGGTAGACTTTTCATATTAAATTCTGCTCAGAGCGAATCAATGGGATGAGGATTATTATGTCAAAAGCTACGGGGTTTGCAAGAAAAAAAAAAGATTGAGTCATAGCGCTGAAAGGGTTCTTACATATAATCTGGTCTCATTTCCTCATCAAAGCAGGGCTGCCTGTTATAATATTCTGAGAAGGAGGGTTTCTGGAATCGGCCTGACTACTCAAAGTGACAGGAATCTCCTCACTTAATGAGGGCGATCGGTTAGTGTCAGGTGAATCTCACTATCAGGGAACGTTTCGAGAGTGTGACTTTGTCGCCAGAAGATCTCCGTGTTAACCAGTCTCTGTCACTTCGCTGGCCATGTCACCTTAGGCAATTAATTTCTCCAGCTCAGGCCCATGTTTCCTTGCCTATAAAATGGAGAGAGAGATACATTCCTCCAAGAATGGATGATAAAATGAGAGGACCCAGCTGTTGAGTCCAGCACAGTCCAGCAGATACCTAAGGAGCATTCCTCACCCTTGTGGGCTAGACCTTCCTTTTGTCTGAAATCTCTCTTGGTTCCAACATGCATAGACCGAGAATTTTCTCTGACGGTAACAAGAAAATAGAAAGACAAATAATACGGCTCTTCTTTCTTCTTATGACAAAAGCCACGTGGCTGCCCCTTTTAGTCAGCCTGTGGGGCCCTGCCCAGATCACTACTTTTTGTTATCTGAGTAGTGTAAGCACTGAGTTTTGTGATCACAGGTCACGGGTTTCTCCAGATTATTTTTGCTCCAGACTTTACCTTTGACCTATCGGAGGCAGCCAGCCGCGCCGGGATGCTGCTTGCGGGGAACCGTAGTCCGTCGTCACCATCAGTATCCCGGGCTGATCAGAGCCACAGCGCCTTGTCTTCCAGTGGCCACGCGGGGCCCCTGTCCCCCGCTCCAGGAACAGCCCATCTGGTGCCCCGAGAAATCAGGCCCTGACACTTCCTGGGCTCGTCAAACTCCTTGCTTTAGAAGCTGGCTGACTAAGTGTTATCGATTCATAGTGAAATTTACAGTCGCCTCCTCGCTCTGGTCCCTCAGACGCTGGGGAACATTCTGCCATCTGTTCTCCAGCAAGAAGACGGTCTCGTGTATGTACTTCGGAACTGGTGGCATTGAGTTTCGCATGTGGGCCAAAGGGAGTCTCAGGCTCCCAAATGTGAGAGACGTCTTCCCGCTAAAGAGCGACAGAGCCGGCCGGCTCGGTCACAGATGGAGCCCGAGGAGAAGGTCCAGCGCAGGGCAGGGATGGCGAACCCTGTGGCGCTTTCGGTGGTAACCGCCAGCTCTGGCACACCTGCTCTTCCCTTGCTCTTCACCATCACCCATCTAGGGTCTGGTTGCCTCTAAGTGTCCACCACCAAGAAGCCCATGGTGGTTCCCAAGAAAAAGAGCTTGACGCCTGTGGGCTTTGAGTCATTGTCACACGTGGTCTTCTGGAGTGAATTTCCAGTGCGGCTGCCAGGGTTCCGATGCGGTTTCTCACCACCAGAGCTCATGCTGCAGCCTGTCCCCAGTGCTGTAGCGTTGAAGTCTAGGCAGAATGTATTGAGAATTCCGAAGAACTAGACCTCACACTCTTGGACAAAGACTCAACCCAAACCCGGGCCACTGAAGTGAATATAGACAGTTCTCAGAAGAAGTATACATGGCCAATAAAGAAAGCTTGAGTGGCTGGCAATTTAAGAAACACAAATGAAATCCACGCTGAGATTCCGGCTGAACCCAGACAGGGTGGGCATCATCAAGAATTCAGGCAATAATCAGTGTTGGTGAGGCCGTGCCGGGAAGGGAGCTTAGTCTTCAGTACACCGTGAGCAGAGGCGGCGCTTCCCAACGGGCAGTGCCACGAAGTGAGAAGCGCTCCAGCTTGGCCTCACTACCACGCCTGAGCGCGCAGGCACCGGAGGGCGAGGAAGCAGCACGCTGCGCTCTTCTTGCCCTGAACTCAGCGGACTGGCGGAGCAGGCTCTACCGGGGGGCCGGGCATGACCTGGATTTGGGCTCCACTCTCCTCCCTGGAAGGGGCCTCAGCCCAGCCCTATCCCTGGGGGAAGGGAGGGCCGGGTGTGGAGCGGAGCACTGCACTTGCGTAGCATCAGGGAAGGACGCCCCAGGGCAGTTGAGGTCCTGTAGGCCATGGAATGTGTCCTCCGTGGGTTCTGGGGGCGCCTTTCTTCCTATGCTCAGTTGCCTGCGGCTTTGTGCGTCTAACCTCACACTAGGGTAGTGGTCTGCTCTGGAGTCTCCCCCAGGAATGCAGGTGGGGGCTGGGGAGACGGTGGGACAGCAGGTTAGTCTGGTGTAGAAGAGATGCACATCCGAGGTCCACGCTTGCAGGATCCTGGGCCAGGCTCCTCGAGCTTCCCTGTCCCTCTGCTGCGTAACAAGGCCAGCACCGTGATCTCCTGCAGCCAGACTTCTCTGCCACAAAAGGCAGCCGTCCAGCCGTGCCCGTCACTGGGTATCGAATGCGGCGATCATTCTGTGGCCTTCATGGAGGCGGGGCAGGAGGTCCAGTCTCAACTTTAAGTAGAAGAAAGCTCTGATCCCCTATTTCTAAATCTAGACAGAAGTATTTAATGATCACGCCAACTTGTGTCCCTGCCAAAGTTTTAACTTTTTCATTCCATCTTCTTTCGTCGAAGGAGGTGATAGTTGGTGACATCCTAGTGGCAGGTACGATGGCGGTCCCCGTTCCTCGGCTTCTCCGGCCCTCACGCCGCAGGGCAGGGCGGTGCGGTGACTTCCGCGCCGGGCTCTGGGCTGAGGTGCTACGTGACCGCTCCTCAGGGCAAGTGTGGGTCCCCTCACGCAACGCCCAGCCCTGCAGTGTCTTCCCCCCCGTCGGGAGTGAGCAGAAAGAGAGGCCACCGGAGACAGATGCTAAGTTAGCCTGCGTCTCCAGGACCCCACATGGCCGCAGGGGACATGCGCTTGATCGAGACCTTCACTGGCGCTATGCTAAGTCCCCATGAACGGGACCCGTCAGTCACTGTGGAGTAGCCTAGGTTTTCTGACTCGGGGTCAGAGATCTTCCTTCCCTTGTGCAAAATTCCATTTTCTAGACCCACTCCTTAAAGAGCACCTTGGTCTAAACATTTATGGTAGCATTAGGAGACAGTAATGGACGGGGTGCGGGGGTCTACTGCTCAACACTGGTACACTTAGGAGAGCACTGGTATGTGGCTCGGGACCTATACTTCGACCCCACACCACAATTAAAACAAGGACTTTCTTTTTTTTTTTTTTTAGTATCTAATAAACACAGTCACATGCTTGATATCATATTCAATATTCAAAATTACGTGAATGGTTTCGACATCAGCTATTCTGTCCTAATTAAAATTAAACTGTTTGCACGACATGCATATTTATACAATCATCCCTTCTGACTAGATGTGGTCACGTGCATAGACATCGAAGCTAAAGCACATATTGTCTGAACAAAACTCATGCCAGTAGGGGCAGGGCTGGTGCTGGGAGCTGGGGATATTGTCTCCATTAGGCAGGCAGTTAATTTAAAGTTTGAAAACTGGATTTTCGACAGCCGATACATGGCAGTTTTAATAAGCTGACAGTTTTGCTCACTCTCTTCTTAGGCAGCCTGCTCAACTTTGACTGGACCTGTTGCGGGATGATGTGGTTACCATTGTGCGCGCCCTCTGGCATTATTTTAAAAAGTGAATCTCTAATCCCTGCTTAATTTTATGAACTGTCAAAATGATTCTAAATATCTGCTCTGTTTGCATTTTCACCTCGGGACAGGAGTCCAGAGGTACAGATCCGGTGTACAACAGTGGACTGGAGGCAATTTTCATCTCTTCGTGCCTGTAGCGCGAGAGGCTGCATTTGTAATAATCACCAGATTATCTCTAAAGATCACTCTGTTGTACCTGCAAAGCGGTTCTGCAGGAAAACGGGAAAGATGGGGGGAAGTAATTGATGAGAGGCAGGAGACTATCGCTCTTTTTAATCCCTGATGGAAAAACACACACACACATGCGCGCACCAAGACAAATGTCGGTAATTTCTGCTAAATGCTGCTTGGAGTTTCGGTAGCAGAAAGCCGCTCAGGAGTCCCAGATGGTCTCTCGCCCTTGCAGGGAGCCGCCATGCCGGGAGCCCGCAGGAGGGCCCTTTCCCAAAAACGAGCCCGGGAGAGTCCGGCCAGCAGAAGTTGAGGGACACCCGCCCCTTGGGAAAACGTGAGGCCAGGCAATGCAGGGAGTGTCGAGAGGATCAGTAGGGAGGTGATTGTTTTCTCTTTTCCTGTCTTTTGCCTTGCGGGTGGCAAGCAGCCTGGGACGGGGTTCGACCCCAGCACGCTCAGAGATGATGGTGTGACTTGGCGTGTGGCACAGTGCCCCTCTCCGGGATTCTGTCCCTGCACCTGGAAAACGAGGGTGGCAGGCTGACAGTGGCAGCAAATAATACCAGCGGAGGAGCTGAGCCCTGGTGCGGTGCAGGACGAGAGCTTCCCAGGCTGCTTCTCTAACCACGGCCAGTCAGTGGGGAGTCAGGAGAGAGCTGTCAGTGGAGGGCGGCCCTCGGCTCTGCGCTGCGCTTCTCAGCCCTAGCGAAAGGAGACGCCTTTATGCACGACTCAGCAGGAAAAGCTGCCGAGCTTAGAGGATCTCATCTTCCCCCAGGACAGCCGAAGCGATGGTTTAAAACTGTCTATGTAATTGCAGAGTCGGAAGAACATCCTAAAACCATCCCTCGCCTCGAAGTTCTAGGAATGGAAGTTGTTAGAGAAACTGCATTCCAGAAAACGGGGGTTCCCGTTCATTCAGAACACCCGTCCCTTCTTCTGTTCTCTGGCTCAAGAGTCCCCCGTGCGGGTTGGCTTCTATCTTTAACCTTGAAAGCACCGTGAATGGGGTTTGAAGGTTAGTTTTGTTGTTGTTGTTTTTCTTTTTTTGTAAGCATTGAGCAAGAAGGAAAATCAGAGTTGAACTGCATGGGCTTTCATGCTTACACTTGTAAAAAATTACAAGTAAAAAATTATAGCCCGAGCTTGGCTTTCTGTAATGGGTCTTGGAGAAATGTCTGCCTGTTTCCAGTTCTGAGGAGCTGAACTTGGCACACTGAGACCCACAGCTCAGGACGTCTTGGAGATGCCATCCGTGGTGCCAGGCGGGGTCATGGGAATCACCAGACAGGAAGTGCTCAGATGCAGGTCCTAGCGCATTAGATGGCTCATGGCCTATGGTTTCTGTGCTTGTCTTAGCCTGTGTGATCTTTGGTTGTCCACAAATGGTCTGATGTAATGATTTTAGTGCGAAATCTGCTTGATCATAATAAATTTGATCCCAAACCATCAGAAATTGGGAGTTTTCTGGGAATATTGATAGAATGAATGTTCTTTTATTTCTCCTTAGTACCTTGCAATGTATTGACTCTTATGCTAATCCTCTTCATACAACACACTTTCATAAAAAGGAAATTTTTCTATTGCTTCAACATCAATGCAGAACTATGCATATCATTTTAAAGGCTAGTTAACACCCAAGAGTGAATGTTTAGTGTTGCTTGAAAGCATCATAGTTTACAAAGTGCTTGTAAACTATACTGCACATGACAGCACAGCATGACCACAGCACTCTGACTTAATATTGCTTTAATGATCAGTAAAATAAAGAACACTACTAATATTTAATCATATATATAATGTTTAGCATTCAATACATATTAAAGGAATAAACGAGGAAGGTGCTACTCTACACCAGATATGGGGAGGTGCCTTCCACAACTTTATTTCACTTTTTACAGACATATCTATGGGCTGGTTTCAGTCTGTATATGATAGGTTAAGAATATGAAGTTCAGAGAGAGAGAGAGAAACCAGAATTTTAATTCAAGTCACACACCTGGTAAATGATTCGGGTATTTCACAGACCCAACTCTCCACAAGACAACTGGATTACATTTTGCAACATCTATGGCAAATAAACTGAGCCATTTTTAAATGTGTTGATTCCAAATGACTCTCTCTCTCTCTCTCTCTCTCTCTCTCTCTGCAAAAATGGACCTCCATCTCCTAGAACAAATCGCTGCTTTTTTGTCTCAACCTCTACTTGGTACAAGGCAGACTCATATCTCACTTGAAACCCAGGAGGGAGCAATGTAGAACCGAGGTAACCTGGGAAGAGAGTGGATGATGGGTGTTCTTTTTTTTTTTTTTTTTTTTTTTTTTTTTTTTTTTTTTTTTTTTT
>PVIC010005920.1:20000-55962 GCA_004025085.1 Thryonomys swinderianus | reverse complement strand
CTGAGTTCGATCCCCGGTTACCACATATAATGCTGGGCGTGGTGGCTCACGCCTGTAATCCCAGCACTCAGGAGGCAGAGACAGGAGGATTGCTGAGTTCGCGGTGGCTTGCCTGGGCACCATAGTGAGCTCAGGGCCAGCCTGAACTACAAAGCAAGACCCTGTCTCCAAAAAGCAAAAAAAAAAAAAAAAAAAAAAAGAATGAAGGTTTTGTGAATGTAGAAAAACTCAGAATAAGACAATGCTGAGACCTGGACAGGAGATGAAGAAGACAAGGGCAGGATTTCCCCTTCTTTTCTTCCTTCTTGCTGTCCGACTTTCTACCCCTTCACTCCCCACAAAGCCCTGCCATAGACTACATTAAAGGAAAATCAGAAAGCAGGAGCTGAGCTCCCAACAGGTTGGGAAATTCCATAAATAGTTCAGGAGTGAGAAAAACTCTATCAAGAGGAAGCTGAAAATTGAAGAAAATTCCAGTGGCCTCCCTGGTGGGACAGTCACTCCCAGTTGTTCAATCATTTGTGTCCAAGTATGATTACTTTAGAGACTTCTTGGAATAAAAGGAAACAGAAAATGTATAAGATCTTTTTATACCTCTGCAATATATAATCAAAATCAATCAGAATTATAAAGTACTAAAAAAGGGAAAATACTTTTGTTAGAACACAAAAGGTGTTTTAGAGAAAATAAATGGTCTCAATTTTTCTTGCAATGATATTTTAAAATACTAGACCATTAATTGAAAAATTATCCAATGGAAAGGGCTGACTCCATTTGAATAGTTGGCTATTTCATGTCCTGTGTGTGCAGGTTAAATAACAGAGGGAGCAAGACAGAGAGAGTAAAGATGTAGTCCAGGAACAAAGAAGCAAATCTAAAATTCGGTACCACCAGCTCTTTCCATCGAGCTATCACTGTAGCTGTCCAAGCAGAATAATGAAACCGAATGGAATTACTGCTTTCCGTGTCCCTGTAAAAGGCCACTGTGAAGACACAGGCAAAGCAGCATCGCGCAGGCTCAGGGGGGGCTGTCCAGTGAAAAGGGGGTGCAGCAAGAGTAAACGTGTGGAGAAATACATATGGAAAGCTCTGTCATGTCAATAAAGCAGCTGGCTTCCTTTGTTAGAATTGTTTAAATACTGCAAATGTTGTAGGTAGGTTTGCCGAGGAGTGACAATGGCATGGACTCTTCCTAGGATTGTAAATTCTATGTCGGAAAAAATCCCCTCAGGATAAAGAGGGAAAAAAGTGTGTATTGTGCTGTTTCTCTAAGGACACAACTGGCAGATTTCTCCATCCCCTGGGAATGACCCTGAACCCCACTCCACCCCCTTGAGCACAGCCCCTCAATAAGAAGTATTGGGAGGAAGGACACCCTGTTCTTAAGAAGCCCTGCAGTTTACATGGTTTTTTCATGTTCTTGGCATGAAAACTTTATTTTTGAGATTCATATGGTCCCCAAAATAAATAGGTCAAATGAATAAATAGTTCAGAAAACCTCACTGATGTCATGTGTGTAAGGCCTCCTCTGCAGAACCTGGACCTAAGAGCCCTAGTGAATCAAGGCAGAGAAATGGCTCCCGTTGGCGCCATATTCTGTCCTGTGGAGTAACATCCACCCACTTGGGTGCTCTTTGTTTCATATCCTAAGATCTTCAGGTTCCAGAGATAGTCTAATCCCCAAGGCAAAGGAAGCACCCAGACGTTCAAAGTGTCTTTAAGAGCAAGTTCTAAATGACCTGGAAAATTAAGAAAAATTAGTGAGAATTGTCCTAACCTGTTCTCTCTCTCCCTATGTCCTCATGCATTCAGAATCCTAGTCCATAAAAAAAACATGATCACTTCTTATGTCTGATTTTGCTTCTGTATCTTTGCCATCCATAATCACTCAGTTTTTTAAAGTCCCTCAGCACAGCTCCCCTGCGATACCAAACTGAAACTTATCTCTTCCCTTTACTAGCATGAAGAATAAATCTAAATATTTTCCTATGAGAATTCTTTTTATTAATTGCTTTATTGGTAGATCTATCTCTTTCACTACACACCAAACTAAAACCAGTGTGAATTAGAGACCTAAATATTAAGAGAGAAATACTAAGCCTGCTTGGAAGACAGTTAGGTAGAGCTCTTAGAGACACTGGCTTGGGGAAAGACTTTATGAACAGAACCTCAGCAGCACGGGAACTAGCAGAAGGGATCAACAACTGGGATCTCACCTTACTAAAAAGCTTCTGCATGCAAAAGAAACCACCAACAGAGTGAAAAGACAACCTACAATATGGAAAATAGTTTTTATTTCCTATGAGAATTGTTTGAAAGGATATTTGAGCAGAGCTACAAGACACATCATAATAAGACAGATATTCTATATAAATCTCAGATTAATTTTTGTTAGCAGAATAACATTAGATTTAAAGTATACAATGCCATCTATCTCTTTCAACACATACATTAGATTTATAGTATAAAATCTCTTCCAAGTTTCAATTTTCCTTATACTTGCAAACTGTCTGTCTTCTCATGGTTAAGTATTACAGTTTATCACTGCGTTCAGTTGTAATCTGAAATAGTCTTGAGTTCTGGGAAGACCTGGCCAAGTAAAGAAAGATGGACTCAACTCTTCCTCTCCCTGGCCCACATCCCTGGTACCACATTAGAATTTGTTAGAGAACTAGGATTCAGACACCATGGTAGTTTTCTGACTACCTTTATAGTTCTAATGTCTAATAAGATTGAGAATCATTACCTCTAAGTTACTCATTCTCCACCTATTAAATGTTTTTAACATTATAATTTTATGTGGCTTCCACATCCATTTTAAATATACTACTAGCTAGTCTTCCTCATACTGAAAGCACAGCTCAGGAACTTGGACAAAGCTTCAATTCCATACTAAAAGCAACCCCAGTGCATTAATGTGCTCAACCCAGAAACTACCTACAACTGCTTCCTAGTGGCCACTGCCCTAAGGGAAACCTGGGCACCATACACTCAGATTGCACTATTTCACCTCCTCCACTGCATGAACTGAGTATATATTCCACCAGGACTGCCTCACAGTCACAAAATGACCTCCAGAATGGACTTGTGCTTATGTACTTTAAACACACCCACTGAAACATCTCAGGGGAACCTATCTAGACGATGCCCCAGAACCAATCAAGGCATCAGCACATAGCTTTCTCTCCCACTCTCCCTCTTCCTCTGTCTTTGTCTCTATTCATCATTTTGTCTCAAGAAAAACTAAAAAAAAAAAGGAACATATTATTACTGACCTCAAAGCAAAAAAACTATAAAGGATGACTTTTTTCCCCAGTCATCCCACTACTGGACAGAAGTATTTAAAGAGGTACTAGAGCAAGCTGCTCCAACAAGGCCCAGACTACAGTAATATTCACATAGCGCAGTGCTGACTCTGAGGCATCTTCCCATTTTGTGATCGGAACAACTGAACAATATGCCATGGAGGTAGCGTGGAGATGTGTCTCACATAGAGATGAAAATACTGAGTTCTACAAAACTTTGTAAAGCTACATAATTTGATATTTGGAAAAAGAAAAGCTGTAGAAAGAGTAAACATATCAGCAGTTTCAAGGATTAGAAGGCAAGAGAGGCATAAAAGGAAAAAGTTCAGAGGATGATAAGGGCAATGGAGCCAGTGTATAAGCTATAATGCTGGACACATCATACATCTGTCAAAAGCCCTATAACATAGGTTACCAACAGTGAACCCTAAAGTACACTGCAGGGGGACCTCAGTACCTGTCGTTAATTGGTTACGGGAAGCCTCATTAGTACAAAACAAATTGTTTTGGCTGAAAAGCATAGCAAGTCAGGATGCAACCAACATGAACAATTTCTAGCTTGTGTAGCAAATATTTAAAAAATGATGAATAACAAGACAAGGTATTTATGTCAAAATGTATAGAGTACTAAATTAGATGAGTTTCAAAGCAGTTAAGTACCAAGGTATGGCTGTATAGACCTTGGGTGGTTCCAATGAACCAATGTAGATTGAACGGTAGCAAATGTATGATTCTAGGAGGGGTGTGCATAGGAGAGGAGACTATGGGGGGCTGGGGATAGGCTATGGAAAATCTCTGTACCTCCCTCCAGATTTTGCTGCAAGGCTAAATATGCTCTAAAAACCTAAAATCTGTTTAAAGAAGAAAAGTTAAATGAACTAACATGACCCAGGTGATAAGAGGCAGAGTGACAGGATTACTGACCAGGTTCTAGACTTCAAACCCATATTCCTCTTCTCTAACTTGTAACCATTTCTGTGACCCACTTGGAGACAGACAGTTAACAAGAGACTTGAGAAGTATAAACCTCAAGACTTCTACACTGATAATGTTGGGCATGGGTCCCTTTCTAAGGTTTGGGTGTCATTTTCCTAACAAAAATGTTCCTAACAGTAATCTGAGCAGTTTCTGTGAAACCTGATGTTGAGGACAAGCAAGGCCTTATGGAAAAGAGAAAGGTGACCTCAGAGAGACAAGTCCAAAGATAGGACAGGAAGCTGTGGAAGAGCCAAGCCAAAGCAGAAGTCAGGAAGGACATGTCAATGTCCAGCATACAAATGCCTCATTAGAATGGTGAACTTTCTGATCAGCAACAAGATATTCATACGCCTGTAAAGGCCTGCTACATACCCTGAGCTCCTACAGACCCACTTCTGTGTCAAACTCTTCCATCTGGGCCCCAGAGACTGATCTCAACTTGGCTGAATATAGTCAGTTTTGTGTATTAAATCCCTAGAGAAAAAAGTCCCTTTGGCAGTGCTTTCTGGACCTACAAGGTTCATCTGTCTGGGAGCTTTTTGCTTCTGCTTTATACTCAATGCTGCTTTCTGCTTTGAGCCTACAGTAAATACTTTGGCTCAGTCCTCTTTTGACTCTCTGCTTGTAATTCTTTCTGGCCTGAGAGAAGGACACATCAGCTGGATAGCAACAGCAGCAGAGGCTTGACAGAGGGCACAGCATGCCCCAGACAGTTCCAAATGAGCAGAGAGGACCTCGCTCCACCTCAGCAGCTGTACAGGTTGGGGTGGTAGTAATTGCAAGACTTTGATAAAATTCATTCTTACGTGCTTAAAAATGGAACCTTCTCTACTGCACGGCTGCACTACATCAAAAATGATACATATTTCATTTACTCTAAATGCAAGAAATGTATTATTGTTCTTAGTTGTCATTTTACCTTCTCAATTATGTTTCTGCAGTCTAATACTAAACTTCATCTCTACTCGGGAAATATCACTATGTTGTGGGGGGTCCTCAGAAACCCGCTCAGAGTCTAGGAGTTCAATTTCAAATTTAATATTCACCGCAGATAATACTTAAGTAAATAAGTACATACAAAGCACATATAACCTAAAAAACCTTATTGCATCCATGAAACATTGTGTTTATAAATGAGTCCCTGCTTTTCCTGTGTAGAAAAATACAGTCAACATATAGAATGAGATACTACTACTTACAGTAGAAATTGGTAAAAAGCAAAATATGCATTATATTTACAGGTGTGTATACTTAGAGAAAATCTGGAAAGATGAACAAGAAACTAACATTCCTGGCTTCCTGACAGCAGGATTTGAAAAAGGGCTTGAGCCAGTGACATAGAGTAGAAAGCCCAACCTAATTTTGTAAATGTTCACATATTTTGATTTTGAAATACGTAAGGCACATTTAAATATATTTTAAAATAATCAATTGAGTTACAATTGAAATTTCTTTTATAATTGAAAGCCATATTTTTACCTTGAAGTTTTGAACTATGTCAAATTTTGATTATAAAGTTAGGAATTATAAATTTTATAATTATATGGAATATCAAAATGATGTAATTCTCAGTTAAGATTCCTAGAAGACATCAGAATATTATGAATTTTTTGATAAATCATTAACAGATCAAGTTCTAGAGTTGCAGAAAGACTAAACTGCCTTAAACAACTAACCTGTTTTTTGAGTTTGATGATTATAAAAGTTGAGTTTGATAATCATAAAATCTTTCCCAAGAAAGATGGTCTCAATTTCTTATCATTTTAATTATATTATACCTTAGCAATATTTTTCATAAAAACATATACAAAAACAGAAAAATAAGTATTTGCCAAGCTATTATGTCTTTAATATATCTGTAAAAATAAAGTCATTTTTATTCTGTATTCCTTTTACCAAACTTTTGAGTCATTTCAAATGATCTCCAAAATACTTTTTTCCATGTAATGTATAGAAATGCCAATCTCTAGTTCAAATACCTAGTTTGTAGACTGAATTCACAGGAAAAAGTCAGGTACCACACCAGTAAGCTGGAAAAAGAAGCAAGGCAAAGTGAAGTCTAGTCCTTCCCTTGACATGAAACTATTGAGTAATTTCATGTAGAAAAGTCAAACAATCAAATATATATGTTTAGAAAGATCATTCAGGTTTCAGGATGGATAAAAGAATGGAGAAAGATAATCCTGAGAGTTATAAAATAGTTTAGATGAGAATGTGAATGAAGGAAGGCTCATGGGAATGGCTAGGAGAAAACAGTGAGAAATAATCAGAATGCAGAATTAGAAAGAGTCAGTGACCACTTTCAATAAGCTTCATCCAACAACCTCAAAATCTTACCACCCTAACGAATTCATGAAAATAAATCTCTGCAATGAATAATTTTGGAGCCTCAGGCAAGAGTATAAAGCCTGTACCCACAGACACCCGCTAAAGACCCTGTGCCTCATTGACACAGATGCTAGATTTTTTAAGGCCAACTTTTACTTGTTATATGGATCTTTGACCCACACAGGCATTAGAACTCTCTGGCATGATATTCCCATTTGGTTTTAGGTCCATTCTGGCTTAATAGCAAACAGGATGCTAAGGACCCAAAAACCTTTCTTACCAAACAGAAAAGGTATACTGAAGGCCATTGTTGATCTCTCTCTGCCTAAATATATGCAAAATACATGAAAAAGTAATTGCTACCAATCCAGTGAAAACTCTATCCTTGCCGGGCATGGTGGCTCATGCCTGTAATCCCAGCACTCGGGAGGCAGAGACAGAAGGATTGCTGAGTTCAAGGCTTCCCTGGGTTACATAGTGAGCTCAGGGCCAGCCTGAACTACAAAGCGAAACCCTGTCTCAAAAAAAAAAAAAAAAAAAAAAAAAAAAAAAAAAAAAAAAAAAAAAAAACTCTCCTCTCTCCACTACCAGAGGTAACAATTGAAACAACAGTTTATTTTCATAGAACCCACGTGTGTCCCAGCACTGTACTTCTAATGCAGAATTCAACATTAACATGCCTTCTACTAAAGAGATTTCCACTTCTAAGTACGTAAGGAAATACCACTGCTAGATCATGTCATTGGGTGACTCAAGAGATCTCTCTAAAGTAACGGTTGCCCTATAATTTATTATTCCTGTTCACCCTATAAGCAGTTCTTCCTATAATGGGAGTCATTTAATTAAAAATGTGTTCCTAACATTAGCTGAAATAATTAGTTATACTCTCTCGATCCTGAATTCAGATCAATTTCAATTTAATAGCCAAAGTCATAATAGATGGTAAAATTGTACTAGATTTGCCTCCTTTTGAGACCCGGCAGAGTTGATGCAGCTTTCTGTACCTTAACTAATAACTCATGGAACCTTAAATAAGTCTCCCAGTTTTCTCAGTTAGCCCTGATATTTTCTGGGATCTGCTCCAATTGTGTATTTATTCTTATGAATAGAAGCATTGATAGCTCTGTCTTTTCATGGAAAATTATGCAGTGAACAGCTTTGGAAGAGAAAGATCATATATCACCCCAGAGCAAGGGGGCAATAGATCTGTTTACTATCCAATTCAATAAAAGTAATGACTTCCTTTGTAGCAAGTGGCAAACCTAATTGCAGCCCACTATAAAAATTCTGAATTCCTTAATGCACAATGCCTCTTCTATAATACAAATCATTACATATCCAAGTGTTTCCTAATGACTTATCATGTTGCCTGTGGATTTGCAGTTTGGGGGTAGAAAAAAATGACGATACAATGGCTATTGCTATTTTTGTGCCTAATAATCTATCCATGTCTCCATCACAGGAGCCTCATGTCTTCTGTCACTATTTATGAGAAATAGGACAAAAGGCCACGAAATTTTTCAGAACATAGCAACTAAGTAGAAAAGGAGAAGTTTCCACAGTCTCAAAGAACTAAAGAACTAATTACTCCCATAACATGCTGAGGCTAGCATAGTTAAACTGATCTGTTTCTACTGTAAATGCCTGTCAGAAACTTTAAAAATATTCTATGAAAACTAAAGATTTTAATAACAAGAGGAAGGATTTTAAAAACAGAAAATAGAAACAGACCAATGGGTGATCAAATCAAAACCAAACTCAACAGAAAGAAAGAATGAAGAAGAGAGTTGAAATTATTGAAACAGGTGCTAAAAGGACTTGATCAGTAAAGCATAGAGTTGGTTCTTTGAAAAGATAAAAGATTAATAAACTCTCAGCCAACTAACCAAATGAAAAGGAAGATTCAAATCAGTACAATTTGAGGTGAAATGGTGATATTGCAACAGACATCACTAAATCAGAAGGATCATTTGGAACTATTTTTAAAACTTACAGTCTAATAAACCAGGTCATCTATAAGAAATAGATATTTCCAGACACATGTAACCTACTAAAGAGTATATTTAAAAAAAAACTAAACAGGTCAATAATAAGCACAACATACACAAATCAGTAAGTGTAATATGCCACATAAACAGAATTAAGGATTAAAAAATGAAACACTTCTCAGATGAAAAAGTGGAAACAGCAAGTAAATATATGAAAAATGTTCGATATCACTGGCCATTCTAGAGATGCAGTTAAAACAATGCTGAGATTCCATCTCATTCAAGATAGAATAGCTATTATCAAGAAATTAACAATAACAAATGCTGTCCGGTCTGTGGGGAAAAAAAAAGGAGCTCTTCTCCACGGTTGGTGAGAGTATAGACTGGTGCACTCGGTGTGGACATTCTTCAAAACGAGTACTGGAGGTTGCATTTGGCTCAGCTAGTCTCTTTCTTGGTGTCTTCCGACAAGAATTAAAGGGATCATACTGCAGCTGCAGATGTGCATCCATGATGGTAGCAGCACAGTCTGCAATAGCTAAAGCCTGGAATGTATAAAGGTTTTTTTGTATACAGTGGAGTACTACTCAAGCCATAAAGAAGAATAAACTTAAGACATTTCTAGTTAAATGGATTCACCTTGAGACAATACTCTTAAGTAAGATAAATTAGACACATATGTTTAACTATAACATTGTTTCTCTAGTGTGAGAAATTTAAAATGTAAATAAAAACCAAAATGTATAATAGATATTGTTAAAATGGAAGAAAACATTCAAATGGGAAGGAGAACAAGGGAGTGAAGAGAGGGGAAGAAATAGAAAAGAAAAATGAGATAAGAAGGAAAAAAATGCAAAAGAAGCTTTGTAGGGGGCAGGGATTTAGCTCAGCGGTTCCAGCATCTGCCCTGTAAACACAAGGTCCCAAATTTGATCCCTGGTACCCACATACCACAATGCTGGGGGTGGTAACTCATGCCCACCAGCAATCAGTACTCATACCACAACAACTGCCAGGGGGCTCACGCCTGTAATCCCAGCACTCAGGAGAAAGAGGAAGGACGATTGCTATGAGTTTGAGGCTTACCTGGGGTCGTGAGCTCAGGGCCAGCCTGAACTACAAAGTGAGACTCTGTGTCAAAAAAGCAAAAAAAGCTTTCTAAATAAAGACTGTTTAAAAGGAAGGAAAGAAGATGGGAAATAAGAAAATTTAAAGTACTTCATGTATAGGTATAAGTTCCCTATGATGAATATGAACATATGCATATCTAAAGTGTACAAATAAACTTTTAAAATTTAAAAGTCATATGTTTCTTTAATATTATTAGTATCAGTACCATCCTGTGCAGTGACAATATATCAGTAAATAAAATCTCTGATTTCACATTGTAGTTGCACATGTAGAACAAAAATGTAAGCAAATATATATCAAGAACAATCAAGGATAAAAAGGAGCAGGTATTTATTTATGTCACATGAAAGAAAGACTTCTGAGTAGAAGCTTGAAGAGTGCAAGAGGTTTCCAGAAAGTGAGTTTACAAAGGAAATTACCCAAAAAATGTTAAACTGTAACAGATGCCCTTAAATGTCAGCCTAACATTGATAAGTACACTATTTAATAGACAACTTGAAAAATATCCAGAAAGAAATGATAGAACTAAGCCTTATATCTAGAGTCTCTAGGAAATAACTGATACAAAGATAGTAGTATTTATTCATTTAAACCCTGTCATAAAGAGTAGAGTCTGACTACAGTACAACATCCTTGATAAGCATAAATCCAAAAATCCTCAATAAGATACTAGAAATTCAGACAACAGTACTTTAAAAAGATTACTTACCATGATCAAGTGGAATTCATCCCTTCATCCCAAAGATGCAAAAGTGGTATGATACATACAAATCAATTAAAATAATACACTATATCAACATAAAAGATAAAAACTATTTGGTCATTTCAAATGAGGCAGAACAGGCATTTGATAAAATTCAACACCCCCTGTAGGATAAACATACCAAAAAATTTGGCATAACAGGGTGGTATCCCAACATAAGAGAGGGCATTTCTCATCAGCCAATGGCTGACATTATATCAAGTGGGAAAAAGCTAACATCATGCTAAGGTCTAGGACAAGATAAGAATGCCTACATTCACCATTTTTATTCAACATAGTGAAGGAAGTCCCAGCCAGTCCAATTAGAGAAGAAAATAAATAAAAAGCTTCCATCTTGGGAAAAAATGTCAAATTGTCACTGTTTGCAGATAAGATGATCTTACATACAAAAAAGAACCAAAGGTGCCTCCAAAACAATTAGAAATAACAAATGAATTTAGCAAAGGTTTGGGCACAAAATTAGTATCAGTAATGTTGCTATCCGCCAATAGCAGGTTTTCTGAAATAGAAATCAAGAAAGCAATCATTTACAAAAGGACCTAGGAATGCAGTTAACCAGAGGTAAAAGAAAACTACAATAAAAATTACAAAACATTTATGAATGAAAATGAAGATGACACAAAAAAGTGAAAAAACATCCCATGGTCCTGGAATAGAAAAACCCATAATGTTAAAATGTTCAGCCAAAAAATTTACAGATTCACTGCAGTTCCTATTAAAATACCAATGGCATTCTATAAATATTTTTTAAAAATTCATACTGGTACAAATTCCCCAATGTTATGTGTGATTGTGAGATGTATATAAATTGTACCAATAAAGAATTCAATTTAAATTTTTTTTAAATTCTAAAATTAATATAGAACCACAAAAATACCAAATAGCCAAAGCCTTTGGTATTGTGGACAGAACTCAGAGCACTGAGCTGCATGCTGTCTTTTTTTTTTTTTTTGCATTATTCAGTAAACTTTATTGGTACATTATATACATAGTTCACCATCACACAAAACATTGGGGAATTTGTACCAATATGTGAAACAGGTCAATAATCATTTTTACCCACCTGCCCACCCAACCCTCCCCACCCCCTATATATATTCTCTTTTATTTTTTTCCAAATCATATTTATTCCTTCCCCTCACTATGTTCCCACACCAAATTCCTTTTGGATAATCCCCATTCTACAAAAACTATCATATATTCTAGAGCTCCTTTACTCTGCCAAAGCTGAACGAAGAAGATATAATAATGTTAAACAACCTGACATCAATCTGTGAAATTGAAAATGCAATAAAAAACCTACCAACAAAGAAAAGCCCCAGTCCCGATGAATTCACTGCTGAATTCTACAAAACTTTTAAAGAATAGTTAACACCAGTACTTCTCAATCTTTTTAATTAAATCGAAAGGAAAGCAGTACTCCCCAAATCATTCCTTGAAGCAACCATCACCTTGATTCCAAAGGCAGAGAAAGATCCCACCAAAAAAGAAAACTACAGGCCAATCTCTCTAATGAACATTGTTGCAAAAATCCTCAATAAAATACTGGCAAACAGTATACAGAGAGTTATCAAGAAAATCATACACCCCGATCAAGTTGGATTTATCCAAAACCATATGGATTTATCCAAAACCATATGATCATCTCAATAGACGCAGAAAAAGCATTTGACAAAATCCAACACCCATTCATGATCAAAACCCTACAGAGAATAGGAAGAGATGGACTTTTTCTCAATCTGATACAAGCTATTTATGAGAAACTAATAGCAGCATCATACTTAATGTGCAAAAACTGGAACCTTTTACACTAAGATCAGGAACAAGACAAGGATGCCCATTGTCACGACTCTTATTCATTATAGTACTGGAAACATTAGCCATAGCAATCAGCAAGACATAGATATAAAAGGAATAAAGATAGGAAAGGAAGAAGTTAAAGTGTCATTATTTGCCAATGATATGATATTCTATCTAGAGGATCCTAAAAACTCAACCAAAAGACTGCTAGACTTAATTACCAAATTTAATAGGGTTGCTGGATACAAAGTCAATGCTCAAAAATCAACATGCTGACTTTTTTTTTATTTTGAAGCATGCTTTTACCAATTTTTTAATTTGCACAAACTAGATTCAAACTTGTGATCCTCCTGCCTCAGCTTCCTAGAGTACTGAGATTTCAGGTATATGCCACTGCTTTCAACAGCTAAAGCCATTTTCAGCAAAAAAGAAGAAAGCAGGAGCATCACATTACCTGACTTCAAAACATTCTATAAACTGTAGTAATCAAAGCAGCATGATATTGGTATAGAAACAGCACAGAATGTTGAAACAAGATAGGCTATAAATAAACCTACAAATCTACAACTGACTGATTTTCAATAAAGACACTAAGAACCTGTCCTAAGAAAAGACAATACTTTCAACAAATTGTGCTAGAAAATCTGCATACCCATATATAGAATGTTGAAGCTAGACACTCTCTCTGTCTCTGTCTCCATCTCCATCTCCATCTCCATCTCTGTCTCTGTCTCTCTCTCTCTTACAAAGATAAAACCTAAATGGCTTAAAAACTTAAATCTCAGACCTGAATTATGAAATTACTGTAAGAAAATTAATAATAAGAAAACACAAGGAGATTGTGTCAAGACACTGGAATGGGCAATGGTTTTTTTTTTTTTAACAAGACCCCAAAAGGAGAGGAAAAAATAGATGAATGGTATTACATAAAACTAAAAAATTTCTGCAAAGTAAGAAAACAATACAGGGACAACCTGTAGTATGGGAGGAAAATTTGCAGTATGTATACTTGACAAAGGACTGATACTCAGAATATATAAGGAACTCAAAAAAACCTTACAGCAAAAATCAAATAAACAAAACCTCATTTTAAAATGGACAGTATATCTAAATACACATTTCTCAAAACAAAAAAAAAAAAAAAGAAGACAAAAAGGGGCTTGGGATTTAGTTCAGTGATTCTGGCACCTGCCTCAAAAAAAGACAAACAAGCCAGGCATGGTGGCTCTACGCCTGTAATCCCAGCACTCAGGAGGCAGAGACAGGAGGATTGCTGAGTTCAAGGCTTGCCTGGTCTACATAGTGAGCTCAGGGCCAGTCTGAACCACAAAGCAAGACCCTGTCTCAAAAAAAAAAAAAGACAATTGACCAACAGGTGCAATAAAAATGCTCAATATCACTAATCATAAGGAAATGCAGATCAAAACGACAAGGAGATACCACCTCACCACAGCAAGAATTGATATTATAAAAAGACTAAAAATAACAAAGGCTAACATCCTCAGTGGAGGAAAGATAGCCTCTTTAACAAATGGTACTAGAAAAACTGGGTTTCAACCTGCCAAAACTGAAGCTAGATCCATCTCTTCCACCCACCATGTACTAAACTAAAATCAAAGTGGATGTGAAACTAAATATTAAATCAGAGACACTAAACCTGCTGCAAAATACATTAGGTAAAACTCTTGGAGACATTGACTTAGGGAAAGATTTTATGAACAAAACCTCTATAGCACAAGGATGATCAGAAGAAATCAACTAATAGGATCTCTTTCTATTAAAAAGTTTCTGCATAGCAAAAGAAACCATCAATAGAGCAAAAAGGCAACCAACAATATGGGAAAAATCTTTACCAGCAACTCCTCAAAGGGCTACTATCTAGAATATATAAAGAACTTAAAAAATCAGTCCCCCAAATTTAAAGACCCAGTTCAAAAATGGACATCTGAAATGCACAGACTTTTCAGAGGAAGAAGTAAAAGCAGCTAAAGAGTATAAGAAGAAATGTTCATCATTGGCCATTCGAGAGATGCAGATGAAAACAACTCTGAGATTTCATCTTATTCCACAAAGAATGGCTGCTATCTCGAAATTAGCCAGCAACATATGCTGGTGAGGTTGTAGAGAAAAAGGAACCCTTCTCCACTGTTGGTGGGAATGTAGACTAGTACAACCATTATGGAGATCAGTGTGGAGATTAATCAAAAAACTAGTATTAGAGGGCCGGAGGGTTAGTTCAGTGATTCCGGCGCCTGCCTCGCAAGCTCAAGGACCTGAGTTCGATCCCCGGTAACCACATATAATGCTGGGCATGGAGACACGCCCACCAACAATCAACACTGCATACCACAATGCAGGACGTGGTGGCTCACGCCTGTCATCCCAGCACTCGGGAGGCAGAGACAGGAGGATTGCTGAGTTCGCGGCGGCTTGCCTGGGTACCATAGTGAGCTCAGGGCCAGCCTGAACTACAAAGCGAGACCCTGTCTCCAAAAACGCAAAAAAAAAAAAAAAAAAAGTATTAGAGGATCCATTTGACCCTGCTATTCCCCTGCTGGGGATATACACAAAAGAATTACAAGATTCCTATCACAGTGACATATGTGCACCCATGTTTATAGCAGCTCAGTTTGTAATATCTAAATCTTGGAAACAACCCAAATGCCCATCAACTCTTGACTGGATAAAGAAGATGTGTGTTTTTTTTAATAAAATGGAGTATTACTCTGCCATAAAGAATGCTGAGATTGAATCATTTATACTCAAGTAGATGTACTTACAGGACATATTCATAAGTGAAATAAATAGGTCACAGATGTGCAAATATCATATATTTTCTCTCATATGAGAAGCAGGCTATAAATGTGTTCTTCAATGCATGATTGATATTGTGAAATAGTAAATATTCAAAGGGTAATGGGGCTTAGGGGTAAATAATGAAGAGAGAAAAAATTGATGGTAATAAAAAGGAAACAATGCTTGTGTATATAGGGGTGCAGAATATTAGGATGGGTAGGGAAGGGAAAAAATGAGAATTAAGTTGTGTCATATACTGGTACAAATTCTCAATGTGGAGTGTAATTGTGAGGTGTATATATAATGTACCAATAAAATGTGAAAAAAAAAAAGCAAAGGCTGAGGCTGTGGCTTTTATCTAGATGTTCCCCCAAATCTTCACATCCTCATAGGTGTAGTTTTAGGGAAGTGGCTGGAGATCATGGTGTGTGATAACTGGATTAGTCTACTAATTGCTTTAGCATGGCTGCAGGTGATAGAATTACTAAAAAGAGAAGTCCCACCCTGAGTGTGGGTGGCACCAACCGCTAGACTTATAGCCTGGGTGGAATACAAAGAGACAAAAGAAAGGTAGGCTCACAGTTTCTTGACTTTTGCCCACCCTGCCATGAACCATTTCTCCTCTGCCATGTTCCCAGCCAGACCACTCTATATTAGAGCCTAGGGACCGAAACTTCTACAAACTGTGAGCTAGAATAATTTTCCCTCCTTTACCTTGTGGGCATTTAGTATTTTGTTCCAGCAATGAGAAAGTAGCTAAGATTACTAAGGAGGATAGGGAGAAAAGAGAACCTTTGTACGCTGTGAGGAAATGTAAATTAGTGCCACCATTATTGAACAACAGGAGTTTCCTCAAAATATTAAAGTTGTCATGTGACCCAGTGATGTCACTACTGGTCCATACCCAAAGGAAATTAGATCAGCATGTTAAAGAGACATATACTCTCTCATGCTCATTGGAGCACTACTGACATTAGCCAGAAATGGGAACAACCCATGTCCATCAGTTAGTGAATGGATAGAGAATGTAACATATAACAACACTATTTGCTCCCCTACCAAAATAATAAAATCCTAGTGGACTTAAATAATATTGTTCAGAAATATCTTCCTGGGAATCTTTTTCCATTTCCAAGTCCACTTTGACAAAAACTGAGTTCAATATTCTTGATTACAGTGGAAGAAGCTGTACAGATGTGACAGTTGCCTTGTTAAATTGATAGGATTGAGAAATGCCTAGGAAGACATAAGGTATGCTTCTGGGTGTCTCTGTGAAATCATTTCAGCACTGGTATGTGAAAAAGCAAACTAATGAGGAACACCACCCCTAAAGCTGAGCAGGAGCATCTGGTACAGTGGGGGTCTGGACAGAGCAAAAGTCAAAGAAGGATGACAGCTAGAGGGCTCCCGCCTTCTCTGCTTCCTGGCCACCATACAGAGGGCAGCTTTCCGCCTCCTCTGCACCCTGCCCCCGGTACACAACAAAAAGCAATGGAACTAGCTGACTACTAGCTGAAACTTCTGAAGCCATGAGCTTCTTCAAGTTTATGTTATCAGGTATTTTGTTACAGCACACAAAGTTGACTAGCATGATAGAGAAATCATAATGGCACTCATTCAGGATTAAAGACAACAGTATATATCAAGCTGACACCCTAAAACATTCCACTAAGGAAAAGCCACTGATTACCAAAGTCACCTTCTAAAAGCAGTACAAATAACTGAGTCATCAAATATCCAAATCTCTATGCAGGGTCACAAAAACTTAAAAACCAAGGTAAGATGATTAAAAAAAAAAAAACTTCAATAACTCTCTAGAAATAGATCCTAAAGGAAACTATATTAAATCAATGCCTGATGGTAAAACCCTGGTCTGGCTGAGTCAACTGCAACGCACACCAGTCTCCTAGGTCCTGAGAGAGCCCTTGGCCCTCAGTAGACTAAGTTGAGACCTAAGTGAGCATTGAGCTAACGGGCATGCCACGGCTGGAGGTTGCCCTGTCCTCCCCAACAGTGGGCCCAACAGTAGGCCCCTCTGACAACCATAGACCAATCCCCAATAGCTACTGCAAACCCCTCCCACTGCCCTACACTGCATTCATTAAAAGGAAGCGTTCCAGAAACCTCCCCAGAGTCCGGTGTGTGTGTGTGTGACTCTGTGCCTCATCCTCCCGTTTGCAGCACCCCATGACAACTGGCTCCCAAAGTACATCCCTTGGGTGACTCTGTGCCTCACCCTCCTGTTTGCAGCCCCACAATGACAACTGGCACCCAACATGGGTCCCTTTCACCTCAACTCTTGGGTGGTGTCCCCACTTTTGTGGGGAATTCCTCCTGAGGGTCAGCAGGCCACCTGTCCCCCTGCCACTCAGCAGGCCATGCATCCCTTCCCTGTAGCTCAGCAGGTCACATCTCCACCTGCGGCTCAGTAGGCAACTTCTTTAATGGGTCGAACTCCCTTTCACTTTCTTTCCAACAAACAACTTTACCTCTCCGAGTGTGAGAAATATCCTCTACTCCTCTGCACAATCCCAAGATGGTGCAGGTACCTCTTCTCTTCCAGTGGACACACAGGTGCCACCCCTTACAGATTACTGGCCCCTCTTTCCATTCCACCCCTTAAATTGCCCCACCTGTGCGCCATTTCTGGCCTTCATCCCCAGCTGCCAGAGGCAATGGCAAAGGTGGTGTCCCATGCTGTGGGGCTGTGGCTCCTGCTGCTGCTGCCACTGCTTGCAAAGCCCCACTGGGCCTCTACTTGACACCTATTGGGAGTGGCAATACTTGGACCAGCCAGCCGAGCCCACTGCCCTATGTGCCCACACTGTGAGACATGGCCAGAGAGGTCCCCAGCTTCCACCTAGGCCAACACCTCTACGGCATCTACCACTAGCCACTTCACAAGAACAGCTGGATCCACACAGAAGATACTGGCCTTCTCCATCTTAACCCAAGCTTGGACCGTGACTCCTGGGAACACCTCAGCCTGTAGAATGGTGTCTCCCTACAAAAGATGTCAAGCCCTATACTGCCACCCAATCCACCAGTTGGCCAAATGAGGAAGCTCTCACTTCAGGAATAGCCCAAAAAACATCGATGGCCCAATAAGATCACCTGGACAGATATAAAGGACCTCTCTGACCAAGCTTGTGCTTTGGCCACTCTGGGTACCCCCCATCCCATACCAGGGCCAATGCTGGTTGTCCTTTGTACTGCACTCACTGCCAAGTCCCAGGCCACAGTCATGTAATTATGAGACCTAGTTCCCAACCCCGCTCTTCTAGTCATGATTGACTGGAATTCCTCTCTTCCTCGCCCCTTTGGCAATGATTCCTCCATTTACCCTGTTGCCACTGATGGCATCCACCCCGCGTCCCCCATTGATACCACATGGGATACTTCTGTCTCTCCTTCTTCTGTCTGCTTTTCTACCTCACCTCCCAACTGACTCTTCCTCCACCCTAGCGACCTATAAACTAACACCATTGACCCATCTTCCTTGCTCTTGGGGCCAGTGCTTCCTTCTCAAGTCTCTGGGATGTCCTACTTGGGCCGTGACTCATACTATGTGTTCTATACCCCCAACGCAACAATTTTGCCTTTCAGCACCTGTGTGCCCACCCCTTACTGAAGACTGGTTGGGCAGTGACCTCCTGTTTAACCTTACCCTTCACCCACACATAAAACATAATTTAGGGGCTTCACTCAGCCATCATTGCCGTCACTGTGTCCATAGTTACCGTAGTCTGTGCAGCTACCACTGCTTCAATCACTTTGCACAATCAGATTGTCAGTGCTACTGCTGTTAATCAACTCACTCAAAATACTGTACACACCCTTGGACAAACTTCAACTTTCTTCCATGACACCCATGCTACTACTGTAAACCTACAATACCAAATGAACTTAGCCCTTTGATGTGGTTACCTTTAATAATGTCCAGGGCTCCTTTTGGGAGGGGTTCACAATGGGCTGGTCCAAGTTAAGTTCATGAACTTGCGGGCTAATTTTAAGGTCACCCTATCTGAACAAACCCATAAAAATGTCATATGGTTGGCAAAGGCCATTGATCTAAACAGAAGGGAGGAGATGATGGTGAAATCCAGGTCTGGCTGAGCCAACTGCACCACATGCCAGTCCCCTAGGCCCTTGGCCCTCGGTAGACTAAACTGAGATCTAAGCAAGTGTTGAGGTAAAGGGCACACCACAGCTGCAGATTGCCCAGTCCTGCCAACGCTGGGCCGCTCCTCTGACAACTATAAACCAATCCCCAATACCCGCCACAAACCCCTTCCACCACTTGTGCTATATAATGCCCTATACAGTGTTCCAGAAACCTCCCCAGAGCCTGGTGTGCTGGTGTGATTCTGTGCCTCACTCTCCCATGTGCAGCCCCATGATGACAACAAATGCCTAATAAAAAAAATTAAAATGACTAAGAAAACTCAGTGAGATTCAAGAAAATACAGATACACAGTGAATGAAATGAGAAAAATATTGATATTAAGGAGAAATCATGAAAGAGATAAAGATCTTGAAAAAACAAACAAAAATTTTGAAAATGAAGAACTTAGCAAGTCAAATAAAATATGCAATTTAAAGCCTCAACATACTAGATGAAGCAAAAGAAAGACTATCTAAACTTAAAGATACATTATAGAAAAAAAACTAAGACAAAGAATAAAGACAGCCTATGAGATATTTGGGAGATGAATAAATGAACAAATATTCATATTTAGTGAATAACTGACAGGGAAGAATAAAAAAGCTATTAAATGAAATAATAGCTAAAAACACTGAAGCAGGATATAGACACGTAGGAGGCAAAAGAATTCCAAAAGACACAAGCAGAAACATCCTCAGCAGGGCATTTCATAGTCAAACTGTCCAATGTACAAAGCAAAGACAAAATCTAAAAACTTTGAGAGAAAATCCCAAGTCTCATCTAAGGACCACCCCTGTTAGACTGACAGCAAGCAGATTTCTCAGCAGTAGCCCTACAAACAAGCTGGGAACAAATGGACATATTTCAACTTCTGAAGGAAAATAACTGTCAAGGAATATTATACCTACTAAAGCTAATCTTCAGAAGTGAAAGCTTAAAGGTTTTCAAGACAACTAAAAGCAGAGAAATCATCACTACCATAGTGGTTTTTTAAAAGTTGCTTAATGGAGACTTACTTTCAGAAACAAAAGAAAAACTATTATCATCATGATAACTTGGGAAATATGAGATACACTGTAAGAACAGATGAACTAGAAAAGAATAAAATCTTATCAATACAATAAACCACCAAACAACAAATGTGAGCAACTACTGAGGATAAGACAAAGAATGTCTAGCATGAACAGAAGTAATTTTACCAAATGGCAGAAGCATATCCTTACTTATCAATTATGACCCTGAAATTAAGTGTACTCAATTCCTAAATTAAAATATCCAAATAGCCAGGCATGGTGGCCCACGCCTGTAATCCTAGCACTCGGGAGGCAGAGGCAGGAGGATTGCTGAGTTCAAGGCTTGCCTGGGCTACATAGTGAGCTCAGGGCCAGCCTGAACTACAAAATGAGACCTTGTCTCAAAAAAAAAAATGACCCAAACAGATTTAGTGGATATAAAAACAAGATCTAAAGATATGATACCTACAAAACAGTCACTTCATTAATAAACATAGATTGAAAATAAAGGATAAAAAAGATATTCTATTCAAATAAAAATCACAAGACAGCAAGAATAGTTGTTCTTAAATAAGACAAAATAGACTTAAAAACCAAAACACTAAAAGAAAAAAAGATTCCTATGTGATTAAGAGATCAACTTAACAAGAATATATAATCATGAGCCAGAGGGTTAGCTCAGTGGTTCCGGCACCTGCCTCGCAAGCACAAGGTTCTGAGTTAAATCACTGGTAACCACATATAATGCAGGGCATGGTGACTCACGCCCACTGGCAATCAATACCACTTACCACAGTGCCAGGTGTGGTGGCTCACGCCTGTCATCCCAACACTCGGGAGGCAGAGACAGGTGGATTGCTGAGTTTGAGGCTTGCCTGGGCTACATAGTGAGCTCAGGGGTCAGCCTGAACTACAAAGCGAGACCCTGTCTCAAATATATATATATATACATATATATATATATGTATATATATATATATAATCACTATAAATGTCTATGTGCCTAATGTCAGGGGACCCAATTTTAAAACATAAACATTATTAAAGGAAAGATAAAATCCAAAACAATAATAGTATGAGACCTTAATTTTTAATAGTAGAGAAGTCATACTGACCAAACACCAAAAAAAAAAAAAAATCACAGATAGCTACATTATTGATCAAATGGATGTATCAGACATATATATAACCTCTCACTCCACAATGGCAGAATATACACTTTATCAACACATGAAACATTTTCTAGAATAGGCTGCATATTAATCAGTAAAAAAAGCTTCACATATTTTTAAAAACCAAGTTCAAGGGCTGGAGGGTTAGCTCAGTGGTTCCGACACCTGCCTCGCAAGCGCAAGGTCCTGAGTTTGATCCCCGATAACCACATACAATGCTGGGCGTGGAGACTCATGCCCACCAACAATCAATACCGCATACCACAGTGCTGGGCGTGGTGGCTTATGCCTATAATGCCAGCACTCGGGAGGCAGAGACAGGAGGATTGCTAAGTTCAAAGCTTGCCTAGGCTACACAGTGAGCTCAGAGCCAGCCTGAACTACAAAGTGAGACCCTGTCTCAAAAAAAAAAAGTTCAAATACTTTCCCACATTACACATACAATTGTTTAAAAATTTCAATATATATATGTTCATTTGTTTCATTTATGCTAAAAGTTTATCTTAGTTGAGAAGAAAGCTTGTGTTATTACCCATTCTTTCTTTTTGTAAGAATATTTTGGTTTATGTCTTGTAATGAGTAACTACTTTGAAAATAATGATATATGATATAGTAACTACTCTAATTTTATTATTTGGTTATGAAAATGTGCTTTATTTTTTTCATTTTATATATGATATATATAATATATATGTAATATATATGTTTCCTGACCACAGAGGGTCACTGATAAATGCAAAAGGGTAAGATTTTCTTGAAACAAATACAATGGAGACATGATGTTATGCTTTACATCTGAGGTGTTCCTCAAAAACTTCATATGTTTGAAAGTTTTTTGGATAATGTGAGCTGTAGATCAATATCTCTGATCAACATAGCTGTAACACATTTGGCTAAATATTAACTTTTCAAATCCAACAGTGTATTAAATAAACTTTCACTGTAATCAACTGAGATTTATCCCTGGAATGCAAGGGTGGTTCAACATGTGATATCAATATATGTAATACAAGACATCAACAAAATGAAAGACTCAAATTATATGATAATCTCAATAGATGCAAAATTCATTCAGTAAAATCAATATCCCTTCATAATAAGGAGTTTTAACAAAATAGATACACTATAGGTGGAACATGCCTCATTGTAAGAAGGTTTCTATATAACATAATCACAGGGAAAGGGAAACTTTGAAAGCTTTTCCTTTAATATTTACAAGACCAGGAAATAGCATCAGAAGAATACACAAGTTCTACTAGCCCTTTTGTGCTTATTTGCCTTATGTAAAAATTTACTGCCCCTATGGCTTCAAAATTCTTTCCCCTTTTTTAGTTACTTAAACATTTAGCACTCTTCACTGAAAATATTATATAAGCTAGAACTCAAAACTACTTCTTTGAGAACTGTACATTTCTTGGCCATCATATATATATATATATATATATATATATATATATATATATGAACATTATTAAAGGAAAGATAAAATCCAAAACAATAATAGTATGAGACCTTAATACTCCATTTTTAATAGTAGAGAGTCATACTGACCAAACATATATATATATATGTTTTTTTCATTTTATATATGGTATATGTAATATATGTTTCCTGACCATATATATATATATATATATATATAAAATGTCACAAGTCAAAAAATCATTTAATACATCTAACCTGCGACATAGCACAACTTAGCAGCACCGTACACTGGGAGTACTGAGTGTTTATATATAGCTTTGCTGAACAGGAACTGTGAAGAGTTGCCACTAACCAACATCAAAGAGAGTATCAAAGCACACCCCTCCAACCTGAGAAAAGATTACAATTCAAAATTTAAAGTAGGATTTCTGCTGGATGTGTACTGCTTCTGTGTCATAAAGTTAAAAATCAAGCTATCATAAATGAGGACCAATCTGTACATGGAAATAAATTTGCTTTTCTCTGGCGAACTGGTATATTGTTACAGGAATCCATTCAGCTAAAAACTCATGAGAGCTGAAGGAAATCATGTTTTTCTGTTCTATCATTCTAAGCTTGAAGCTCAACTGCATTCAGGTAGGTCTGGGAGATAATATGGAAAATGATAGGTTGTTTTGTTGATGTCATTTAGTATTATGTTTGGCCCATTATGGTATTTTGATTATCATTATTTTATCATTTATGCAAATATATGGTTGATATACGATGATCTTAATTTATAATGTTTTTCTAATCTTGCCCAACAAGTTTTTAGAGCTAAATAGCAGCTGACTTTTATTTTGGAAGCAATAAGAGGCTGTAAAATAATCTAAAAATTGTTTGCTATACTAATTTCCAATGAGCATAACAACTTCATGAAACTCCCTGAGTCTAAGAACATTTTGCCAGAAATGCCACATCTTCTATACCACTAACTATATATAATTATGCATAAGGGATACACATAGATGGGATTATTTGAAAATGGGGAAATTGAGAGACAGAAATATTTGGATGACTTACTAAAAGGCTAACTGCAAATCAGAATGAATATTTAATTCACTAACACTCAACTAACAATCTGCATACATTTCAGGTTTCTAAAACAACTGTTTTTAGCTGTTAATACACAATATGATTTGTCTTAGTAAAAGAATACTACCTTATCTTTGATTTATCTTATAACATGTCCTTTCTTCCTATTTGTTTAGGAGACTTTTGAAAGTTCTATTACACTCATTTACACGTGATAAGTGACTTTCAAAGACAAAACTGTAAACAGAACTTCTTACTCAGGGGTTAAATATCCATACAAAACAACAAAATTGAAATGCAATTTTGTTTTGTTTGAGACAGGGTCTCACTCTGTAGTTCAGACTGGCCCTGAGCTCACTATGGAGTCCAGGCAAGCCTCAAACTCAGCAATCCTCCTGTCTCTGCTTCCCAAGTACTGGGCTTACAGGTGTGAGCCACCATGCCGGCACTGCAGTATGTGGCACTGATTGCTGGTTTATGTAAGTCACACCCCCCCCCCATCTTGTTGAATGCGGTTACCAGGGACCTAGTTCAGGAATTTGCGCTTGCTAGGCAGGCTCCAGAACCACCGAGCTAAATCTCCGGCCCTGCATAACTTTACTTCTTTTCTCACTAAACAGAATAACCATCACTTTGGTAGGGTAGTTCTGATGTTGTTATGAGTAGAAGTTACTGAAGTTTATGAAATGACAAAAATAAATAAATTGCTAAAAAAAATCTGTTCAACATGCAACATTATTCTAAGCCAGAATTCTTTTGCATGATTTGGGCTATTGATTTTGAATTTCAAAGAACTAATTTACCTTAGACGCAAGACACTGTTATTTTAAAATAACACTGCTCCAACCAATATTTACCCAAAACTCATCACTTCATTTATTCCAAAGTAGTCAGCCATAGGACATATTCTACAAACATACAGGTTACAAGAGCTCTGAAAACTCAGAAGGTGATAGTTTCTTGGTCATTTCTTGAAATCTAACAGCTAGATATGAGAGACATTTTACTCTCCTCTGCATGAAGTTGAGTTTCATACTGTTAATGAACTTATTTTATAGACTCCACACACCTCTGTTTTTCCTTAAATGCCTAAGCCTTGAGAAATTAAGCAAAGATTTTTTTCAAATATAAGAATGAGTATTTAAGAATATCTAGATGTACCACCTAGCAATAGTTTAGCCCCATATTTCACTCTCTTCCTTGCCCAAAGCCATAATAATAAACCATATTATTTCACCTTCCTTCACCATGACAGTGCACATAAGTTTTATTTTTCTCTTCAGATAAGACACATAAACTGGCAACTTTGAGGCAGCACCCCAGCTTCATTCATTTTGTTGCCCACACAATGTTTATAAGAATCAAGGCCCCACATCAGAATCAGTTACAGTCAGATAAAAGTTCAGATAGCCGATCTCCCTAGAAAACTGGAAATTTGGAAAATACGACAATGCTATACCTGCATCCTTGAATTATTTAAGTAATGTTTGACACACTAATAGCTTTTGGGAAAGTCCTAGTTGATCATAGTTCCTATTTGTCTAGTTTTATATCATTCACCCCTTCCTCTTGTTTTGGAGTGGGAGAGGGTATTCTTCCATCCGGCTGCTGCTTAAAACACCCCCTTCTTTTTATTACTGCCTAATAAACTGTACCTTTTACAATTTGGGATTTGTCCACAAATTACTGTAATTTATTGGTATCTTTCACCTTGAGTGTGTGAGTCTCTTATACCAGGTTTTCCCAAAGTAGCAGTAGTGAATCTTCAGTTGATCATAGTCCCTGCCTACTTACTCTCAACTTCTGCCATATCCTTTATACTATGATTTCTGTTAAAGCCAGATCATTAGTATAATTATGCTACCTACCTGGTTTCTGTAGGCATTTGCCTTTCTGATCTTTTCTGATAAGATACTTTTTATCTCATTAGTATATATTTTACAACCACTGAATTTGGGAGGAGTAGTGAAAATAGTTGATTACAAGTCCCTGAACACAGGAAAGAAGCTCAAGTTCCAGGAGCAGGAACTGAAATGCACACAGAGTGATAATCCAAGGTTAGCACTGAATCCCATATAATAGTTTAATGCAGGATTGTCCAATATAATTGCAGTGTACTCCAGAAATGTGACCCACATATGCAACTTAAATGTTTAGTACACATATTGGAAATTTTTAAATAGAAAAGTAATTTAATAATAAGTATATGTAAATTAATGAACCTATTATGAAATAGGAAAAAAAGGGAAAAGCAAAGAAAGTAAAGAAAAAAATTCGATGGTAAAAGGAAAATAGAGAATCAAAACTTATGTAAAGAAGGGGTTGGGGGATTAAAGGGAGGACAAGAGGAATGAGAAAAAATCGGAATCAATGTACATCATGTACAGGTACAAATTCCCAATGATGAATCTAATCATAATGTGTTCCTAAAATGAACCCATAACCCCAATTTATTAAAAAATGAAAATATTAATAAAAGTTGTCATTTGACATATACTATTAAAAACTATTGAGATATTTGTCTTACTTTTTATAGTAACTCTTTGAAATTTACAATATAATTTCTACTTATAGAACACCTCAATTTTGACAATTTCTTTTGACACAGGGTCTCGCTTTGTAGTTCAGGCTGGCCCTGAGCTCAGTATGTAGCCCAGGCAAGCCTCGAACTCAGCAATCCTCCTGTCTCTGCCTCCTGAGTGCTGGGATGACAGGCGTGAGCCACCACGCCTGGCAATTTTGACAAATTTTGACATTTCAAATGCTCAAGATTCATAGGTGGCTAATAGACATGTATTGGACAGGATAGGACTAAAATGATAATAAGAATCCTGGACATGTCAGCAAATCATTTCTCTAGAAAAATCAAGTCAAGTTTCAAGGTAAAAGTACCATTGCAAAATAAATAAAATGTTTATCAGTAAAGAGAGGCTATTTAGAGCAGTAGCTAAAGTGACATACAAACTATGGGCTGGAGAACTCAGAGCAGGAGTATAAGCAGAAGATGAAGACAAAAAGAGATGTTTGAGTGAACTTATCGAGGACCTTGCTTGTTAAGGAAGAAGATATTCTCTGGGTAGCAGGGAGCCACCAAGATATTTAAAGCAAGAAAGTAGTTTCCCAGATACATGTTTTAGGGTGGATAGCGTATAATGCTGGGCTCACACAGCTCAAATAAAATGAGTCAGACCTGAAGCCGAGCAATTAGAGTTGAATACAAAGATGGAAACTTCAGAAGGCTGATAAGGGATTAATTCAAATAATAACTTTGCAAAGTGTTGTTCAAAGCACTGTGTGCTGACTGGGAGTCTGTAAGTTTGATTTTGGGAATACAGAAGCAGATGCTAGATAACTACTCATCAGGAATCTGGCAAAATAGAGGAGCTCTTTTGTCCCCTGCAACACAGATAGCACCCCTGTGCTCAACTCCTTTCGAGCGAGCTGGAACTTCATGCCTTTCACTTCCATTCAAGGCAGCATATTGGAATGCAAGGGACAGAGACAGTGCTATTATTGCCAAGATAACCTTGAGTCTGTTCTAATTTATTTTTTAAAAGAAAATAAATCACTCTCAACCTTTGTTGCTTTATTATTGGGGGTGGGGGTGTGAAAGGAGAACATTTTATTCTTCTCACAGCTGGTATGAGAATTCTTCTTAGTGAGAGAATTGCTTTTGTTGAGAAAATGCTTTAGTAGGCTCACTTGGGATGAGTGAATGCTGTGGGGCAGGAATGTCACTGAGGCCAAGGATTCAGGGAAGAAGATGAAACTACAAGGCAAGAAGCAGGGAGAGGAATTTGTTCACTATTAAAGGCAAAGGAGTAGCAGTAAAAAAGGTGAGGACAGGGACAGAAGAAGGTGCAGCTAATGAAATCGTTGAGAGAACTCAAATACTCCATCCGTGACAAGCCCCGGAAAGGCACGGCGTGAGTGCACGTGGGATGTTGAACCAGTGGGCCCTGGATTTTGCATCCAGGTTGACAAAGAACAAAACCAAACACTTACAGATGCAAAACGCCACTAAGAGAAAATTACAAGGAAACTTGCCCTTAGCACTGCAGGAAATCACAGCCTAGTAGAGCTCACATTTCATTCATAGAACTCAAAGGGAGCGCTGCCGATCTTAGAGCTCACACCCGTCTGGACACACAGGCAGGTCCAACGAGCACAACTTAAAGCAGTCTGTGAAGGATTGTCAGCACCAGACTTCAAATTAGCAAACATCAGTCTTGTCCCTGACTCGGTATGAAAATAACGGGTTAGCATGAGCACACCTCTCATGTTCTAAATCACACAAAGAGAAGTACGACAGGCGGACATGCCAGCCAGGTCTTCAGACTGCAGAAAATAGAGCCACTCCTCCAGCAGGGCCCACTGTGTTTGGTGTGATGGGAAATAATTGAAAACCTTGCCATTTTTCAATAAGCATTGATAGATTTTTTTATTTATTATTAGTAGATCATTAAATTAAACATTTAGGACAGGACCTGGAGAGTTTAAAGAAATGGCCAACTTTGACTATTCCATGCTTCATCACCAGACACGCACCTCACTGTCCAGTGTTCTAGGGAGAGCTCAGAGGGCAAGTTCCCGTAGCCCTGGCCTAGTGCGCAAGGGCTTGTTAGAGTCACACGCTGAAGATCAGCTGTGCCACTGCAGCTATCTGCAGTTGCCTCTGATTTTATGCCAGTTTCCAAGCAGCCCCGAGAACCCACCTCGTAGCAGCATAAATCAGCTTCCTTGTCATCACTGTCACATGGCGTTTAAAGGCCCACACAAATACAGACATCATCTAGAGCTTTATATTAAGCAAGATAAATACAGATGTCACTTGTGTGCAGCTCACAGGCCAGTGCTTTTACCTACCTGCAGACTCACATTTACTAAAACGTACAAATGAAAGTTACTGAACCTCTGGCACTTGGAGACCAGTAGAGCAAAATTACATGTGGACTGATGCTGTGCTGCTGACTGTGTAGCCTATACAAGTGACCGGTATCAGAGAATAAAAATCAATCTCACCTTGATAACAAGATACACGGTCCCTGCAGCCAGAATCTACAGGCCCAGCCCTGGGTCTTCCACTTAGCAGTGTGATACTGGGGAATTTACTGAAGTGCTGTGTCTCAGTTTCCTACATGGGGAATAGAAGAACTCAGCATTCCTTTTACATCAGGCTTTGAGAAGAGTCAACCAGAACACTAACTGTAAAACGCTTATCCAAGTGCAGGGCCCCGAGAAAATGCTCTGTCTCTGTCTCTCGCTGATATGGTTCAACAATATACACTTGTGTATCTTAGGCACTGCAGTGACTGAGCTATAAACAAGTCAAAACTCTCTTAGATTAATTATGCCCTGTCATACGAGGGCAGGTTATGATAAGTACTGTAGAAAAGGTACGATACTCAGAGGATACTACACCGAGGGCAAGAGCTGGTCTCATTCATCTCTATACCTATAGAAAACGTTATCAGAAGAAAATCAGTCCTCAACAAATGAATGAAGAAGAAACACATGATTTAAGAGCAAGGTGAATAGCCAGGCACTGTGGTATATACGTGTGATCCCAGAACACAGGATGCCGAGGCAGTAGGATCACCAGAAGTTCAAGGTCAGCCTGGGCTACATAGTGAGTTGAAGGCCAGCCTGAACTACATAGCAAGACCCTGTCTCAAGACCTAAAAACACCTCAGTAAATAAGGTAAAATAAAAGCCAGGTGGGAGTAGGGCAGAATTTGGGAAGTTTTCAGAGAAAGGCTTGATAATGCAGAGATTTCAGGAAGGTTAAGGCAGTGGGCCCCAGGCCTCTGTGATATCACGGGCTGGTTTTGTGGCAGACATTTCTCCCCACGGCTGGGAGGTCGGGGTGGGGTTAGAGTCTCAAAGGAGTGTGCAGCCTAGTCCCTCCACGGACAGCTCACGGCAGGGTCTGTGCTCCGTGACCCTGATGCTGCTGCTGTGCTAACAGGAGGTGCCACTCAGGCAGGGATGCCAGTGGCGGGAGCAGTGCGGAGAGAGACGGAGCCGCGCCTGGGGCCCACTGCTTACTTCTGCTGCACAGCCCGCTCCTCGAAGGCCACAGAGACCTGGGTGTGGACCTGCAGGAGGGAAAAATGGAATCTAACACAGAGGGGGAAAGGAAGGAAGAAGACGAGCTGTAAACTTGTTTTATGTGCTATGGCACTGATATTAAAATAATTACACAGTACAGGGGGAACACTATCCTTGACTACATGGAGATGGTATCTTAAAAAACTGTGCATTGGGCCAGAGATTTAGCTCAGTGGTTCTGGCACCTGCCTCCCAAGTGCAAGGTACTGAGTTCAATCCCTGGTAACCACATACAATAATACTGGGCATGGTGACTCATGCCCACCAGCAATCAGTACCACATGCCACAGTCTGGGCATGGTGGCTCACACGTGTAATCCCAGCACTCGGGAGGCAGAGGCAGGAGGATTGCTGAGTTTGAGATTTGCCTGGGCTACATAGTGAGCTCAGGGCCAGCCTGAACTGCAAAGCGAGACCCTGTCTAAAAAAAGAAAACAAAACAAAACAAAGAAAAACTGCATTCAACAGAAACTCCACAGGCAAGAGAGAGGACTTCGGGGCTGTTCCTATTCTGAATATATTAACAGAGATGATAGAAAATGCATGCTTGTCGGGGAACGCTCCCATTCTAGTCGTCAGCCTTCCCGCACTACCTGGGGTGCCCTCAACACCCCCCACGTTCTCTCACTTAGCACCTTGCACTGACTGTGTCTTCCCCATTTCCAGATGCCTCAAATTGCCCATCCCAGCCTTCCGCCTCTCATCCACCTGCACAACTGCCATGTGTTTCTCAGGACTCAGTTCAGAGATGGTCTTCTCCAAAAGCCACCCTTGCCTCTCCACACCTGCCGGGGGGAAGGGCTCACCTAGTCTGTATTCCTAGCACAGTCCACATTTACCCCGTACTGTCCTGTACTGCAGTCACTTGCTTATTTGGTGTATCTTGGCAGACTACATGATGATATCCTCAGAGGCCAGTGGAATGTCTTATTTACCTTTTAACATTGGACAAATTAATAACTAGGAAATAGGTTGAATTTCGACCAACTTGCAAAGTATTTAGATTAAAGGAACACTGCATATGTGATGTGAGCAAATATTGTAACTCATTCTAGTCAAAGCTATTTGAAAATTAATGAGAAATGTATTGCCTAAGTCTGCTACTCGCACTATCAGTGCAAATACAACCTCCATCGGTGTGTGGATGAAAGCATTTATGTGCCTCATCTCCTTTGTTCATATACAGAAGACCAACTGGGTCCCAGTTCCAGCCCCTCAAGGAAGCTGTGCACAGGCATAGTTTCCTTCTAACATGAAAAGTAGCTCCTTATTTGTCACCAGTTATGTTGCCAGAGAGAGAATATTTCACTAAATACACAGTGTTAGGATGTGAGGCACTGCACAATTGGTGGATACATTAAGCAGCCATCAAAATTATAAACACAAGGCCAGAGATTTAGCTCAGTGGTTCCAGTGCCTGCCTCACAAGTGCAAGGTCCTGAATTTGATCCTGCTAACCACATACAATGTGGGGTGTGGTGACTCACACTGACCAGCAATCAGTACCACATACCACAGTGCCAGGTGTGGTGGCTCACACCTGTCATCCCAGCACTGAGGAGGCAGAGGCAGGAGGATTGCTGAGTTCGAGGCTTGGCTGGGCTACATAGTGAGCTCAAGGCCAGCCTGAATTACAAAGTAAGACCCTGTCTCAAAAGACAAAACAATAAAAAATTATAAATGCAGATATGTTTGAATAGTCTAAGAATTCACCAAGAGGAGAAAGCCTAAGCACACAAAAGCATGAACTTATAAAGTTGTTCACTGTCATTGTGATTTTTTTAAAGTCATCATTTTGAACATTTTAAGCATATAGTTTGATGGCATTAAACACACTCCTACTGTGTGTAACCATCACCACTACCCACTCTTAAATTTTTTTCATGTTCTCAAAAACAGAATTCTGTAATCATTGAACCACAACTCATTTCTCCTCCCCCCACCAGCTTCTGTTACCCACTATGCCACTCTATAAATTTGCTTTTCCTATGCAGCTCCAATAATTAGAATCATACATTTTCCCTTTTGGGTCTTGTTTATTTCACTTGGCATAATTTCAAGACCCAGCCATGTTGTGATATGTGTCAGTATTTACTTCCTTCTTAAGGCTGAATAGTGCTCCACTGTATGCATAAATCACATTTTGTTGATCCATTCATGTTTTGGTACATATTTAGGCTCTTGCTGCCTTTTACTATTATAGAAAATGTTGCTATGAACATTTGCACAAAAGACATAAACGTATCTATTTGAACCCTTGCTTTAATTCTTCAGTTATGTCCCTAGAATTGGAATTTCTGAATCATCTGGTGATTCAATATTTAATTTCCTGAGGGATCAGCAAATTGTCTTTCACAGTGGCTGTATAATTTTACATTGTAACCAATACACATGAGGATCTTGACTTTTTTTTTTTTTTTGAGACAGGGTCTCACTTTGTAGTTCACATACCACATACCACATTCCACAGTGCCACAAGCCTTGAATTCACAGCAATCCTCCTGCCTCTGCCTCCAAGTGCTGGGATTACAGGTGTGAGCCACCACACCTGGCTTGACATATTTTTAATAAGAACAACAGATTGGAAGCAACTTACACACAATCAGTAAGGAACTGATTGGATGAGTTGTGGTGCAGCATTAAATGAATACTGTGTACCATGAAAGCAGAACAAGGGCTCCTTGGATGAATAAGAAGAGTCCACATATTAAGTGACAAATCAACCTGCAGAACAGTGGATACCTTAGGATATCACTTAGGTAAAAGACAGGAAAAGTATTTGTGTGTGTAAATTTTCTGGGAAATATTTAAAGTATAACTGTCAGAATAATTTAGACCAATCAGGAAATTAATCACATGTGTTGCTCCCCAAAGAGAAATTAAGTAGTAGAGGATCCAAGGAAGACAAAGAGTTGATCTTTTTGAAGCAAAATGATCTATTAACTAAATTAAACTCATCATATTTTCTTAACAAAATACCTTTGGCCTTTCTTCACTCTGAAGGTCCACATCCCACCTGGAGAAGGGTGGAGAGGGGACTTTTCGCTTCCATCAGCACAGATGTCTCCGACAAGCTTCCTTTCTTTTCCTCAGTATCATTTGTGCATATTTTCTCCTCTCATCCCTCCTATTTTCCAAAACAAGTTTTGGAGTCCAAATTTAACATATTCCCTCCTAACCTTTCCTTTTGACCTGCCCCACAGGGTCATTTTCTCCAAAAGAGTAGAGACAAGAGATGAAAATGTCAATCAAATACATTAAAAATAAAGCTCCCTCCTAATATGGTAAAATCGCAACATTCAAGTGAAGGAGAATATAAAAGTGAATCCACAATCACGGTTTTGAAATGACATACTAGCTGTTTCTGTGATCCTGTTTTGTTAGCACTGTAGGTCGGGAAATGATAATAAATGTCTTTTTTATCTTTGAATAAACACCAAAAAAGGCTTAGTAGTTCATCATTATGAGAAAGGCCATCATAATGGCAGAAAGAACAGCAGGTCAAATGCTTGTCTTTCTCTTATCTAAATCAACTAGTTCAACAAATATATTTACTTTCTTACGTACAAGTGAGTTCTATTTAGGTTAAAGCAGCACCTTGCCAACTTAGTATTCCTTGTTCACTACAGGTCCTGAATTAGTTATAAATGCTTCAGCCATTTGCCTTTTTGCATCTTTCCTGCAAATCCACAGTTGACAATCAATCACAAGATTCTAGCTGAGGTTAAATATTATCAGTATTTTTAAGCACCACTTGGCTAAAAACATTGCTTGGAGTACACACACACACACATGACTCATAAACTTTAGTCTGTTATTTTGAGACTTCTCTGCCCACTCCAGTATAATACTGACACACATCTGGCCCGTCTTCAAAGTGGAGATTCAATGGAATTGCTCTACTGCTGGTCTCCAGAGTCGAATGGTGTTAAAGAACCAGTCCTTCCTTTCTCATACTTACTCCCACAGTTCACAAGGAAAGAATGAAAAAAAAAGAGATACTGAAATAAAAGGTGATGTAGAAAATACTGTTTTCATAATCTTATAAGCATTTAAATTATTTGTCCAATGAACTTAATCGTATTAAGGCAGTTATTTGAAAACCTGTAGCTTTAGAAAATTTAAAGTGCTAGCTTAAAGTTTTCATGAAAAGGGCAGTGCTCATAATCAAGGAATAAAGGTAATGGAACATTTTTTGAAGCAAAAGTAATGTGAAATAAGGGTTTTAAGCGATGTCCAATAGCAAAAAGTTCCCAGTTAACATATTCAGCTGGTGTTTAGCCAAAATTTTCCTTATGTACTTTCATAGGTAAAGTGTTATTGGAATCAACAGAAAATAAAACATATATTGCTGCTCTACATCACTATTCTGTTGAACTAGAATAATTGTGAGGGTGTTTATCTACTCCTAGTAAAATAATTTTGGTCATACAGTATCAATAAACAAAAGACACAAAATGTGATTCTCTTATTGTATATATTGTAATTGTATGTCTGAATTGTTCTTGTGTCATCAAATCATGTATACATAATTTAAATCATAATTTAGAATTCAGCATAAGGTGAAACATAAATGAAGGTGAGCATGAACTATAACTAATTTGTCTCTCTCATAGCCATTCAGTTAAATATTTGATATTTTATTAAATTACACCAATTAAAATATTCCTTTTATAATGAGGGAATAAGAATAAAGTCAAAGCTTTGGATAACACAGAACATTGACAATGAAATGAGAGAAAAATGTGCTTGTTTCTATGATTATATGGCTGTATTTTACCCTACTATTAGAAAATAATATTAAAACACTACCTGGAATCAATAACATGAACTTGCTGCTGTAAACCTGTTTGATAAGCAAAAGTTTCTTGGGTATTTTGAAATAATAACAAATATATAAGCTGTCATTTTCAAACACACAGTCTATAGATCAGAGGTTTGCCTAAAAGGGAAAAAAAGAAAAAAACACCAAAGCCAACCCAAGTCCATTATTGAGTAAAATTTTAAGCAAACATCTGATTTCAGAGTCTCTAAAAGTAAGGTGTTCACAGGTATGGTGACCACCTTTCATTGTGGTGCAGTCAAACATAAAGCTGTGACAGAGTAACAGGAAAAAATACGGAGCAGGAGAAGAACAGTTTTAAATATGAATAACTAAATCATCTTTCTTGTCTTTCATTGGATGCAAACAACTTCAGAAATAAATCAACAGAGTTCATTTACCCTCCAGCTACAGCACAACTACGTGCTCCCTCAAATGAACAAAGACTTGGTCCACTGCACGCTAAATTATTTAAAACAGAAATGCATATTCAGAACAATTGCACATTTGATATTGCAAATGAAAATAAATCTGAATATGAAACATTTTAGTAGCAAACATTTCAGTAATAAGGTACATAAATATGCCAAATTATTATGTTAACTGTATTTGTTTTATATTTACTTATCTGTTTCTTTTAGTCTGGTTTGTTTGCTGTTTTTTTTTTTTCTTTTCAAACCAATATTACTTGAACACTATGGGGTCCTTCATACAGGGAAAATACCTGATCGGTAAAACAACCTACTTCCTCCAAAAATGTCATTATACTTTTATTTCTATTAACAATATGTTAGTAAAGTGAAATTTTAGGGTATTAGAGATTATAATACATAAATCATATTTCATGTAGACATATAAAATATATTCATTCAATATTTGCATCTACTATATATGCTTAATCTTAGATGTGAAATACCTAAACATTTAAAAATTTAATAACAATTTTACAACTGTTAGAGAAAATTGACATGAAGACTGACAGTCTTAATACAATATTTCTTTATAAATCCTTAATATTTTAATTTTTATCATCAAAACTTGTTTCTTTCATTAAAAAATTCCTCCGACATGCTCTAGCATTTTATGTGTAA
>PVIC010005920.1:0-15000 GCA_004025085.1 Thryonomys swinderianus | reverse complement strand
CCTGGAAATCAAATGACCTGCAGCCCTGTGGATGGGGTATTTTAGGTGATCTTCCAAAGGAAGCCAGAGTAACAATTCACTGGGACAGGGGTGGATTTTTCCAGGAACTGGAAGTGTTAATATGCTCTCTCCCTTCTCGTGGTGGTCAGGTTACTGATTTTCACAAACACTGTTACCACAAAGCTTCTGCTCTTCAAGGCCACAATGGACCTGGTGAAAGAGGGTAGGAATAGGACTTGCTGAGATTCATTCCCCCCATGCTCAGTTTTTTCTTTTTTTAAAATGAAGACACCTCATGTGCTCGCTTTGGCAGCACATATACTAAAAAAAAAAAAAAATGAAGACACCTCAGAGTTTTGCCTTTTTTTTTTTTTTGGCAGTAACAGGGACTGAACTCCAGCCCTTATGCTTCCAAAGTATTCGCAGTAGCACTTGAGCTAAATCCCCAGTCCAACACCTCAGATTTTTGCACATACTTAGAAAATTTCTAGAGTTCTGAAAACATTGATTTTGATAATATTTGGCTCCAGTAATTCTTTAGAAATAGATTTCCAAAGGACTTTATCCTACCAAAAGTCAGTCCAGCCACCCAAGAAGAGTTTGGCTTTTCAACATTATTCACCAAAAAAAGCTAGAAAAACCTAAATATCTCTCAACTGAGGAGTGAGTTAAAAAATATATGGTATAACCACACAATGGAATACTATTCAACAACAAGAAGGAAGTGCTGAAACACGTTACAACAAGGATGGTCCATGAAACATCCATTAAGTAAAAATGTCCGTTACAAATGACCATATATTTGCATTACATCCCTAATATCCAGAATAGATGAATCTACAGAAAGTAACTTGGTGGTTTCCCAAGACTAGGGAGATGTCAGAATCGGCAAGGGGATGGCTAAGCAGGACAGGACTTCTGTTTTTGGAGTGATGAAAACTTTCTGGAAAATGTTGCTGCTACATATTTACCCCCTTTATTCATTCATTCTCTCATCCACTTACTTACTTACTTATTTACTCAAAAGCAGCCCTTATATCCCTTTTCAAGTTCTCCCAAATGAGACTCATTTCTCTTCAGATGGCTTTTCCCTTTCGGGTTCCATTCATCTACTTGCTCTATGACTTCAATTTTTTTATATGATTGAGAAACATCAAAATTACAAACTTTCCAGTTTGCAGCTCATAGTTAAGGAGAACGAAACCTATATTCTCTGTAGCTCTCCACATCCTAAGGGTAAGCTTATTTGATATAGGTTTTCACACATCAGATGCTGTTATTTTTCATGCCTGTTTGCTTCTTGTAAGGCCTTCATTTTCTTTCCTCATTTCATGCTTTCTCTTGTAGCCTTAAGCACACTTGTGAGATTTATCTACTAATCTCTTCATTTCTGGAAACAGTGATCGTCCTGAGTTTCCTGGGCTTAGCTCTATCACTTGAATGCAAGAAGATCACCATGTTCAGATTTGGATTTTCTTCCCTGCAATGTGGCCTACAAACATCTCCAGGAAGAAAATTGGTACCATCAGAAGTCTCCACACATTTGTTTCCTTTCCGTTATGGGTTATAGTCTTATACTATTTGTTTTCCAATCTGTGAAAATAATTGTTTTATTTTTTGTTACTTACTGTTTAAATTTCCATGCAGTTAATTTTCATGAATGGAAAAGAAGTCTTAATATATAGTTTATTAATATTTTTAATTTCAAAAATAATAAGTATATATAAATTTATGTGATACAAAGTGATGTTTTGATATACACATGCAGTGTGGGGTGAGTTGATATTTTTAGTAACAAGTCGGCCTCTCTATTTTATGAAATATATTCATCTGAAGAAAAACCTACTTCCTAAAGCCAAAAGTGATTAATATTAAGGTACTTCTCTGGACCCCAATCTTGAAAGTCAAATCTATGTGCAACATAAATATTCAGAAATTCTGAGGCAGGTGAGTTCCCTTGTTACTTCTTACTACCTTCACAAACAGCACTCGTCACGCCTGTAATCCCAGCACTTGGGAAGCAGAGGCAGGAGGATTGCTGAGTTCAAGGCTTTCCTGGGCTACAGAGTGAGCTGAGGGCCAGCCTGAACTACAAAGCGAGACCCTGTCCAAAAAAGAAAAACAAAACACAGCCCTTGACTCATACCATTTCTCCTCACTTTACTCCACTGATATTTTGATTCTATCTTAATGTTTCTAATTCTCATTCCAAGTTGCATGCCTAGTCTCCATTTCTCTGATCAGCAACTTTACACTGATGTAACATTTAACCTATCTTATTTATTGTTTTTTCTTACCCCTTGTATCATGCCTCATGCTGACAGTGACAAAAGACAACTCAAAACTCAGTCACTAGAACGAAGGGTTCATAGATCTCTTAGTGGGTCAGGACTCTGAGCTATTTGACTCAGTGCCTAAAAGATTCACCCCTAGAATTCAGTTTATCACTCTTTCTTGCGTTTCTCTTGCATGATGGCAGCTTTATTCTTTGCCCAACTTCACTCATGGCAATAAAGTGGCTGTGGCACTTTCAGGCTATGTATCTGAGCTAAATACCCAAGAAAATGAGACAGATAAAGAAAGATTATGTTGTAGATGTGGGGGAAAAAAAACACCTTTTCCAGCATTTTGGCCCAGAGCTTTAGCCCATGTGTGACTCTGAATTGAAACCTAGTCCAGGTGACAGGACTGCCTCTGCATGTGCACCTTCCTCCCTAGAGACAGGGATGATGTCAAGTTCCCATAAACACATCAGCTGGTAGAAAAAGAATAGACATACAAGTGAAAAGCAGGAATGAATGTTAAGGAAGAAACCACAATGTTCACTACACTTGGGACACTGCTTTTCAGAAATTTCTTAGCTATATGTTTTGAAATTCAGTGGTCACACTCAGGTTTCTCTCAGATAAATTCAGAATTCTGGACTCAATATTACTCCAGAAAATCTCAGGACATGGAAAGACTGCAGACACATTTTCAGCCACAGCATAACCATGACCTCTAGTCTAACTGTCCGTGGAGTTCTTGCTCCCAGCAGAAATGCCTGAGCCTACTTTCTACCATTAGCATTCCTCCTAGCATTCTGGTCTTTGGAATCTGACCAATGTCATATGCCAATCATTGCTCATAACATTCTAGGTCTTCTGTAGCCTGCACCTCCAAACCTTTCCAAACTCCTCTTGCAAACCAGTTCTAAGACTTCTGAATCAGGCAATCAGGTGTAGTAACAGAAACAGCAACACTCCAGGTACCAATTTTCCCTATTAGTCACTTTCCCGTTGCTGTGACAAAACATGACACCTGGAAATTAAAGTAGGAAAGATTCATTTGGGCTCACAGCTGGAGTGGCTTCGGTCCATGACAAGTTGGCTCCGAAGTAGAAGTGGAATGGCAGAGAGCAGAGAGAAAAAGGACAAGCCACGAACAAGACTATGCACTTCCATAGGGCAGGGATATAACTCAGTGGCTCTATACCTGTCTGGCAACTGCAAGGTCCTGAGTTTGATCCTCAGTACCACACGCGCACACACACACACACACACACACACACAAAGAATTTACCCTTCCAGGTCACACTGCAGTGATCTGCCTCCTCCACTCAGGCCCAACCACTCCAAATGAGAGTTCTGGGGGACATTTTAGATCCAAACCATAACACTAGGAATGTGACCTTGGATTCTGAATGATTTACATTTGCGCAGGAACACAAGTTAAATATGAAAAAGTTAAAGATGACTCAAATAAATGCAAAAATATCCTGTTACTAGATTGGGAGGACTAGTTTTGTTAAGACATTTATAGTATACAAGAGTTGGAGATTTAGCTCAGTAGTGCTGTGCCTGCCTCACAAATGCAAGGTCCTGAGTTTGATCCCAGATACCAGGAAAACAAACAAACAAACCAAAAAGCCCATGCTGTTCACAACATCCAAAGCTATTGTCTCTTGCACTGGTGGTTCAGTGGTAGAATTCTTGCCTACCAAAGCTATCTATAGATTCATTGTACTCTCTGCCAAAATTCTAGTAAATTCTAATTTTCCATGAAGTAGAAAATAGGTCCTAATATTTGTATGGAAACACAAAAGATAATAAGTAGTCAAATTACAAAGAATAATAGAGCAAGAATATAATACTTACTGATTTAGCTATATTATCCAAAAGTGTATCCCATTAGCAAAAAACAGTCATACAGACCAATGGAACGGAATAGGCAGCCTCAAGGTAAATCCAAGTGTTTATGTGTAACTGATTTTTTTTTTTTTTTGTACCAGGGATCAAACTCAGGACATTGTTCTTGCAAAGCAGACATGATGTCACTGAGCTAAATCCTCAGCCCTAAGCTGATTTTTTTTTTTTTTTGAGACAGGGTCTTGCTTTGTAGTTCAGGCTGGCCCTCAGCTCACTATGTAGCCCAGGCAAGCCTCGAACTCAGCAATCCTCCTGACTCTGTCTCCAGAGTTCTGGGATTATAGGAATGAGCCACCATGCCCGACACTGTGGTATGTGGTATTGATTGCTGGTGGGCATGAGTCACCACGCTCAGCATTGTATGTGGTTACCGGGGATTGAACTCAGGACTTTGCACTTGTGAGGCAGGCACTGAAACCACTGAGCTAAATCTCTGGTCCAGCTAACTGATTTTTAACAAGAACACAGTGGAGAAAGGACTGTCTATCCAAGCATTGGGAAACAGCATTGGGAAAAATGAATGTCCACATTCAGAGGCATGAAATTATACCTTTTTCTCATACCACATATAGAAGTGAACTCAAAATAATAAAAGACAGGTGTACGATCTGAAAAATTTGTAACAGAAAACAGGGATAAAGCTTCTTGACAGTAGTCTGGATGATGTGCTCAAGCAACCAAAGTAAATACAGATAAGAAAGTAGTATACCACCAATTACAAAGTTTCTGGAAATCAAAGGAAACAATTAACAAAGTGAACAAAAACAATCTATGTATTTTTGGTATTTTAAACCACATATCCTATTATAATTTGGATCTTAAATTCACCCAAAAGATTATATGTTGAAGATTTGACCTCTTTTGGTTAGTGTATACATGGAATGTATTTTTCCTTGCCTTCTGCTTCAGTCCTTAAAGATAAAATGAAGCTCTTATAGGCAGCATGTTCTGGATCTTGCTTTATTTTTTAACTATTCTATATTCTTAGATTGGATAATTAAACTATTTATATTTAAAGCACTATCTATACTTAAACCAATTATTGAGCAGGAAGAATTTACTGTCAACATTTGAAAGTTTGTTTCCTGTTTGGTAGTTCTTTGTTTTTTCTCTCTTGCTCTCTTCCTTTGGATGCTCCCATGCCTTCCCCTTCTCTTTTTCCCCTACTAAAGCTTTTTCTTTGTTATTATTATGAAGCTTACATAAATAGCTATAAAAGTCTATTTTAAGGTAACTTAATTTTAATTCAATATAAAACTCTACACTTTTACATCTTTTACCACAACATTACATTATTGGTGTTGCAATTATCTCATTCTATATTATATTTCTATTAACTTAATATTATTAATATTATCAGGCCGGAGGGTTAGCTCAGTGCTTCCAGCGCCTGCCTCGCAAGCACAAGGTCCTGAGTTCGATCCCCGGTAACCACAAACAATGCTGGGTGTGGAGACTCACACCCACCAGCACTCAATACCACATACCACAGTGCCGGGCGTGGTGGCTCACGCCTGTAATCCCAGTACTTGGGAGGCAGAGGCAGGAGGATTGCTGAGTCTGAGGCTTGCCTGGGCTCCATAGTGAGCTCAGGGCCAGCCTGCACTACAAAGACCCTGTCTCAAAAAAAAAAAAAAAAAAATATATATATATATAGTTAATATTATCATACTGTAGTAGAATACAACTTAACATCTTTGTCTTTTTACAGTTACACAAGAGTTAAAATGATTTACACAGCACCACTATAATACTAAAGGATCCAGAATTTCACTACATGCTTTTTATACTTTTATACTTTCAATTCGAAGAATTTACTTAAGCATATCTTCTAACACACATCAACTGATAACAAACTCCCACATCTTTTCTACTTCTGAAAGACAGCCTTGCCAAGTATAGCATTCTTGGTTAACAGATTTTTTTTTCTCTCTACTTTAAATATGTCATCCCACACTCCCTTGTTTGAAGGATTCACTGGCAGGCTTATAGAAGTACTCTTAAGAGCTGTTTTCTCTTGTTGCTTTCAAAATTCTCTTTTGTCATTGTCATTTGGTAATCTGATTATGATATGTCTTGGTGTAAGGTTATGTGGCTGGTCATGTTTGGAGACCTTTGAACATCATGAACTTAAATGTACATATATCTCTCAAGATTGGGAAGTTTTCAGTTACTTCTTTAAATTAGCTTTCTTCTTCCTCTCTTTCTCTTCTATAATCTTCATAATAAATATACTGAGTCACTTGAGGATATACATAATTCTTCTAGAATTTTTCCACTCATATTAATTCTTATTTACTTTTTCTTCTCTGGAAAATTTTAAATGACTTATGTTTGAGTTCATGATTTTTTTCTTCTGCTTTGAGTCTGCTTTTGAAGCTCTATAATGCATTTTGCATTTTATTCATTATATTCTTCTTATCCAAAATTTCTGCTTAATTCTTTTTATGATTTCCATTTCTTTATAAAACTTTTCATTTTATTCATGTAATGCATTTTGATTTTTTTTTTTTTTGGCTGTGTTCTCTTGCTGCTCATCAAGTATCTCTAAAAGAGTTACTTTGAATGCTAGGTCAGGGGATTGGTAGGTTTTCATTCCCTTGGGGTGGGCTCCTAGAACACTGTTTTATTCCCTTTGTGGTATCATACTTCTGATTTTGTGCACACGTTCCTTGAAGTTTTACACTGCTATATTTGCATCTCAATAGGCAGAAGAAAAGGTTTTTAGTCTTTACTGAAGACTGAAGATTCTGAGATCCTCTCAGATCTTATTTGTGGGTATACCTACTCTGCTTTCTTTCCCTCTGAGAGGAAATCTCAGAATTATGTATCTTCTCTTAAATCTACAAAGCCAGGCTAACTACTGAGAGTCTTCTTGTTTATTTTACCCAAGGTTAAGTATCTTCTCCCAGTCCAACAGAATCAAGTCAGCTGTTTCTATGTGTTTGTGTGAGATCTAGAGAAGCTCACTGGTACCATCTATGGGGACATATATGCCAGCTGGAGACCAAAGGAGAGGTACACAGAACACAGCCCTGCATGTCCTGGGAGGTCTGCAAGTGATGTATGCTATGGGATTCGTGGACAGGCCTTTTCCAGAGGGCATGAGTTAGTCAACTGAAGTTATAGCACTTTGCTGAGTCCCTTGCCCCAGTTATGATAACTTCTTTCCCATTTTACATGACCCTAGATACCTATAGGATATTCACCCATACAAAACCCCTCAGTATTCTAAGTGAAATGAAAAATCAGTGAGCTGCTTGGGAAGCTTTTTCACCTAATTAAGGAGCTTATAATCACTGTTCTCTCATTTTCTCCCATGGGAGAAATCAAAGGCCAAATGCAAGTCTCTCTGGGCACTGAGCTGTCCTACCTGAAGGAAAAAAAGTATCCCATTGCTTTCATGTAAATGGGTTAATCTGAAAGTTCTTTGTATTCTTTTATTAATCATAAAGTTTAGGAATCTGAAAGGACCTGGGAAAGTAGCTAGTCTAACATTCCTTTTACAAGAAGTTCTGAGGCTTTAGGGCAACTGTCTTAGCCACTTCCTTGTTGTTGGGATAAAATACCCAACACCCATTAGTTGAAGGAGGGAAGGTTCATTTTAGCTCACACTTTGTAGAGGCTTCAGTCCATAATTGTCTAGCCCAAGACATGAAAGCATGGCTAAGGAGAAACCATCCATGGCAGAGCAGGTAGGAGGCAGTAAGTAGTAAGAATTCCTTTTCCTTTTATTCCATCAAAACTACAAACCCATTAGGTGATGCCATCCACACCTAGACTGGGCCTTCCCATCACGGGTAGAACTATGCTAAAGCACTCAGTGGACTAATTTAGATCTCGCACACCCTTGATCTCTATTCACACATCCTAGATGGCCACCTTAGAAAAGCCCCACCTATAAGCACATGAGACTTAGGGAGGGCATTTTGACACAAGCCTCAACACCAATTTACCCAAAGTTGTCCAACAAATTGTGGAAAGACTAGGAAGAGAAGCTAGATCTAATTACACTATCTGGTGAAAAATACCAAGTTGTGAAAATATTTCTTAATGCCAGTGATACTTTAACTTTATTTTTAGTACTGGGAAGTGAACCCAGATCCACACATATGTTAAGCAAATGCTCTACCATTGGTACATCTCCAACTTTGATGACAAGGCCTTCCTAAATTGTCCAAAATTGCCTAAAGTTTGTACTTATCCAGGCTTACTTCCTGAGTAGCTGGGATTACAGGGGCCTATTGTTTTTCAGTTGACTTCTGGGCACTATTCTTTCCAATTCTTTAAATACAGAGAAAAGCAGCACACTCTTCTATACACATCGGATCTCAAGACATTATTGCCACTGCTTGGCCCTGAGTCAACTGGCAGGCAGTGCATCAAACACTAACGTCTAAATAGAAGAAAGACATAAGATTTCAACAATGCACAAATGCACAGAGTAATAAAGCCAAATTTGAACCTAACAAATTAGGCAGTTTTCCTTTAAAAGAGCACAGAGAAGCATCAGTGACCATGAAATTAAAACTGTGACTTAAATAAATGAGAGTAGCACAGATAAGAGGATCCAGGAAAGAATAACAAACAGTTGAAGCTTCTGTTTACCAATCTAGGTTTTGAAGATACATTTGGGATTCCATGTAGTAGATGAAGCACTGGAATGAGTAATAAAACCAAACCTTAAAAATAATTCTCATCTTATCCTAGACTCAAAACCAATCAGTATGGTAGTGCACAATTTATATTTAAATGTAAATTTCAAAACTAATTATGATTTCCAAATACCAGATGGTAATTCAGTTAGAAACAATGCAAAGAAAGATTCATTCTGTTTGCTAAAAAGATTTGAGAAACAAAGTGAAATCACAAAGTTCACAGTGGTCATAAAAAGAGTTGTGTTTGAGCCTGCAGATTTCTCAGGGATATTCTCATTAATTCATCTGAACCAGAAGCCCCTGGTTTCTTTCTAAAGTTGTTCCAAAGAATAAAAGAAAACCCACAGTCAAGTATTTCTAGAAGGGTTCTGCTACAGGAACACTTAGGCCAAAAGGTACTCCTTTACCCTCTCACTTTTCTAGTGAGGAATCTCAGCTTGTCCTTAAACCCACCACACACTCTGTCATTCTACCTGATGTTCTGCAATGGTATAAACCTCAGTTTTCTATCCCATTATTAAGACCATGACCCCCAATATTGTGACTATGATCTCCATGGCGTGGCACAAATATGGACCAACCTGGAGACTTTAATGAGATCACAAATTTGACGTTTGGCTTAGAATTGGGCATTAAAGATAAGTTCCTCATCAGTATCATATGGAAGCCAGTTTCTTGGAAAGGAGATCTTTAACTTTTGCTCTCATTTCTTTGTTTTTTAAAGAGCATTGGTAATAATCTGGAAATATTTTGTGGACTACATATCACAAGTTCTGGTTTTCAGAAGCAGAAAACAAATCCAAGAATTGTGGCATATAATTATGAGCCAGCCATGTCTACTGATACTCACAATTCAAGTATTTCCTTTCTGAAAATCATAGTTAGGATGTTTTTCTCTTTCACTCCTAAATTTGAAATTTCTCACAAGGACAGAAGCTTTGGAGGCTCCTGAGAATCCCCTCAAAGACAGAAGGTATCTGCCAATATCTGGACTTACACTTCCAGCCTGTAGAATTTTTAGAATATGTTTACATTGCTTAAGCCACCCAGTCAGTGGGATTTTGCTAAGGAATCCTAGTAAACTAATACAGATGTCAAATACTTAACATAACTTTCCCTAAAAATGGTGCCTAAAACTGCAGCTGAACTTTAGTCTCTGAAAAAGTCAGAACTGGTTCAAAAATATGTTAGGAAAATTACAGGTACATATGCAAAATACTGAAGTTGGACCATTAATGCTGTATTAAAAATAATTCAAAATTGGGCCGGAGGATTAGCTCAGTGGTTCTGGCAGCTGCCTTGCAAGCGCAAGGTCCTGGGTTCGATCCCTGGTAACCATATACAATGCTGGGCGTGGAGACTCACGCCCACCAGCAATAAATACCACATACCACAGTGCCAGGTGTGGTGGCTCACACCTGTAATCCCAGCACTTGGGAGGCAAAGACAGGAGGATTGCTGAGTTCGAAGCTTGCCTAGGCTACATAGTGAGCTCAGAGCCAGCCTGAACTACAAAGTGAGATCCTGTCTCAAAAAAAAGCAAACAAAAAAAATTCAAAATGAATCAAAGACTTGTAAGCATAAAACGTGTATGTATGGGGGGGTACCAGGGATTGAACTTGGGTCCTTCTGCTTCCAAGGTAGGTGCGGTACCACTTGAGCTAAATCCCTAGTGCCCTACTGCATGAAACTCTTATAAGAAAACTTAGGGGGCCAGGGATTTAGCTCAGTGGTTCCAGTGCATGTCATGCAAGCACAAAGTCACCAGTTCCATCCCTGATACCGAAAAAGAAAACAATAGATCAAAAGCTTCACGATACTGGGTTTGGCAATGATTTCTTGTACCTGAAACCAAAGGCTCAGGTAACAAAAGAAACATACACAAATTAAACTTAATGAAAACTAAAAGTGTTGTGCATCAAAAGATACTAATAACAGAGAAAAAAGAAATCATAGGAACAGGTGAAAATATTTGCAACTTATACATCTGATAAGGAGCTGATACCTATTCATATATTAGGAACTCCAAAATCTTAACAACAAAGAAACAACCAAACTAATAAACAGGCCAATAACATTTTTTTCAAAGAAATATATAGATTGTAAATAAGTGCCATACATGAAAAAGAAGCTTACCATCACTACTCAGGAAGGAAATTAAAATCAAAACTAGACTGAAATACCAGCTCATATTCATTAGGATGGTAACTGTTTAAAAGAAAAAAAGGAAAACAGAAAAAAAAATTTTAGGAAAAGATATAGAAAAAATGAAACCTTATGAACCAGCTTTGTTGGTAGGAATATCAAATGGCTAAAACTGCGAAAAACTCTATGGTGGGTCCTAAAAAATTAAAAATAAAATTACCATATTTCACTTCTTCAGCAATTTCACTTCTTAAAAAAGTGAAATCAAGTTCTGCAATAAATATTTGCACATTCATGTTTATAAAACAACTTACACATCCATTAGCAGAGCAACAGAAAAGCAAATGGGAGGTCGGCAGACGTGGGTTTGAGATGTTTTGGTGTATTGAGCAGGCCCCTGACAACACGGTCTCTTCTTTGGCATGTTTAATTGTAATGTTAACAGCTTTCCTTGCAGTTTAAGATGACACTTTTAAAATAAAAGTCTCAGTGCCGGGCGTGGTGGCTCACGCCTGTAATCCCAGCACTCAGGAGGCAGAGACAGGAGGATTGCTGAGTTCGAGGCTTGCCTGGGCTACGTAGTGAACTCAGGGCCAGCCTGAACTACAAAGCGAGACCCTGTCTCAAAAACAAATTAATTAATAAAATAAAAGTCTCCCCTAATGATAACGTGAGCCCACTACTCAGTGGGAGAATCAGCAGAACCTGTTGGGTCTTCTTTGGAATTGACATACTCTATTGTAATCTTGTTGATTTATTAAATTCTTTTTTGTTTCCACTGGGAAGCAGAAGATAATGCACGGTTTTAAATGTTCAAAATGTACAAGTTGCTTTGTGACAATAAAACTAAATGTGTACATACACACAAAAAGAAAACCAGATAGGATAGACAGACAGACAGGCAGGCAGGCAGGCAGACAGACAGACAGACAGACAGACAGACAGACAGACAGACAGATAGATATAGATATAGATATAGATATAGATATAGATATAGATATAGATATAGATATAGATATGGATATACAGGAGAATATTAACTATTCCTAAAAAAGAAACCAAATCCTGATACATGCTACCATATGGATATACCCAGAAAACATGCTGAGTGAAATGAGATAGTTGAAGAGAAGCATAAATATTGTATTATCCATTTTTTAAGATGGAAAAGCAAAATCACAGAGAAAAGGTGTCACCAGATGCTAGCATATGGTTTGGGAGGGAACAGGAAGTTATTGTTTAGTGGGGTTTTTGTTTGTTTGGTTGGTTGGTTTTGGTTTTTGGGGGTTTTTTTTGAGACAGGGTCTCACTTTATAGTTCAGGGTGGCCCTGAGCTCACTATATAGCTCAGGCAAGCCTTCAACTCAGCAATCCTCCTGCCTCTGCCTCCTGAGAGCTGCAATTACAGGCGTGAGCCACCACATCCAGTACTGTGGTATGTGGTTACTGGGATCAAACTCAGGACCTTGAACTTGCTAGAAAGGCACTGGAACCACTGAGCTAAATCTCTGGCCCATTTTGTTTTGTTTTGTTTTGTTTTTTATGGTACTGAGGATCAAACTCCCACCCTTGTGTTTGCAAGGTAGGCAACCACTCCAGCTAAATGTCAGGCCCTCTAGGAAGTTACTGTTTAATGGGTGCAATGTTTCAGTTTTATAAGAGTTACTTTAAAAGGCTGATGGCTAATAATACATTATAAGTGAACTTAATACCAATGAACTCTACACTTAAATAGTTAAGATGGTAAAATTTGTAGTATTATATTATTTACCACAAGAAAAATAAAATTTTAAAAAGCAAAGAATTGATGCCCAAATCTATGACATTGGGGCAATGAAAACATGACAGAAACTATCTCATTGGCTTAAGGTACTAAAGCCAATTGCATTCCTTATGGATTTGACTACTTTGGAAATTGAAGCAACGCAATATTTGAAAAGAGAAAAAGATGTGCGGAAAATAAAAGAACCAAAGGAGAGTGTTCTAGATTCTCTATATAAACTCTGCCTGAATATTTGATTGACTTTCAACCCATACTGTCACAGGGCAAATATCAATCAGCTCAGATAGGACTAAAATAAATGAACCAAAATTTAAGTTATTGCTTTCCAGAGAGAATTATCCAAAATTATGTATCATAATTACATGCAGAAAAAATTGTAGTTTGAACTAAGCCAAATTAACTAACTGATAAAATCAAATAAGTCAATATAGTGAAAAAGAATCACAATAGGATTTATATAAACAAAAGCAACAGAGTAAGGAGTTCTCTCTTTCTCCATTAAAACAGCAGTTAAGCTGACAAAGAATATCAGAAACAATATTTTCTGAACTTTGGAATCTAAAAACTCTCAATAACAAAAGGAATATTTAATAAGAAAAGAATCTACTAAATTTTGATGAGAGAACTGTGACATTTCACCTTGTCATATTGCCTGCTTCCCCAGATCAAGCTAGAGCTGTGAAAATAATGGTCCACATTTCTGGGATAGCTCCCTAGTGCCAGAAGGAGCTATGTGATCTTGTTACACATAACAGAGTACTACTCTGCCACAAAGAAGGATAAGCTTCAGTCCTTTGAAAAACAATAGATGCACCTTGAATTCATAATGTTAAGTAAAATACAGTAAACCAGACCCACAAGCTTAAAAATTGTATGGTTTGGGGCTATTTCTCAGAAAGTTAAACACAGATTTACCACGTCACCCAGTAATTTTACTGCTTAGCAAACCCTCATGTTACAGCTGGTTTATGTTACAGCTGGTCTGACACACAAACAACTTGTGTTAATTAGGTTAATGGAAGAATCATCAGTTATTATCTATAGAATGAACCCAGGTAAACATACAGATCTCACCTGCACTGTCTTAGATACAACCTCAGTAACTGATTCAGTTCATAAGTCAAGCGTCTACTGTATATAGCAAAAAAATTGAAAACAGGTATTCAAATAAAAACTTGTATATGGATCTTTCTACCAACACTATCCACAATAACCAAAAGGTGAAAACAACCCAAATGTTCATCATCTGATGAGTACATAAACACATTGTGCTACCCATATAACAGAATATAATTCTATCATAAAATGAAGTGCTCATATCATCTAGAACACACATTAACCTTGCAAACACCACACTAAGTGAAAGAAGCTAGACACAAAAGACCATATACAGCACTATTCTAGTTATACAAAAAGCCCAGAGTAGGCAAGCCCATGGAGAAATGAGAAATGGAGATGTGGGCTCGACAGGTGTGGAATCAGAGAGTGGAGAGTACAGGATGGAGTAATATTTTCCTTATGAAACAGTGGAAATGTTCTAACATAAGAAAGTGATGATTATACAATTAAACCAGTTTTCATAATGTCCAGAAGACAATCCAAAATTACCATATCATTTACAGAAAAAAAAAAACCATGACTAGTTCCCAAGAAAAGAAACTATATATAAAGTATGACCTCAACATGATCTAAATGTTGGAATTGAAAGATAATGGTTTTAAAACAATTTTAAAAATTATGTTTAATGTTGGAGAGGGAAATAAGTTTGCAATGAACAAGACTTTGAGGAGTCTCAGGAAAGAAATAAAAATTATACAAAACAAACAAAACTCACCTGAAAAATACAATGCCTGGAGAGGTAGTTCATGTTCATAATAAGAACCAAAATCTCAGTCAAAATACTAGAAATTATTCTGTGAATATTAACAAGCTGGTTCCAAACATCATGGAGAAATGTAAAGGCCTAAGGGTGGCCTGTACAGTAACAAATTAAAAGCACCAAGGAAGAGGGCTGATGTTACCCAACTTCAAGACTTATTATAAAGTTACAGCAATCAAGACAGCGTATTTACAAGCATGACAGAATATTGGTGAAATAATGGACAAGATCAGTGGAACAGATCACAGAGAATACTGTGTTTGGATGTGAAATATTTTCCAACAGCCAAGTGCTAGTGGCATGTAGTGTGCTGAGAGACCATGGGACTTAGTAAGAAAGTGAGAACCC
>PVIC010005919.1:21855-56071 GCA_004025085.1 Thryonomys swinderianus | reverse complement strand
GCAAATGGAGACATCTGGAGGATATACTAATAAGTGAAATCAATAGATCACAGATAGACAATTTCCAGATCTTCTCTTTGGCATGAACACCTGTAGGTGCAAATGAGTTCTAGAAAGTAGGACAGCTTTTATAGAGTGGAATATTTCTATAGGAAACTTGGTGTGGGAATATGATGAGGGGAAGGAATAAATATGATACTGAAAGAAAATAAAAGAGCATGTATAAGGGGAGAGGAGGGGGGAGTGGGTAGGGATATGGGTAAAAATGAGAATTAACTTGTGGCATATACTGGTACAAATTTCCCAATGTTATATGTGATTTTGAGATGTATATAAATTGTACCAATAAAGAATTCAATTTAAAAAAAAAAGAAGGGAAGAAGGGAAGAAAGAAGGGAAAGAGGAAAAAAAGAAAGGAAGAAAGGAAGGAAGGGGAAGAAAAAAAGGAGGAGACCTTTAAGCAAGATGCAAGACCAAACATTCAGCTCACTAAAGGCAAACCCAGGGAACAGTGACATGAAACAATTTGAAAACAATTAGCACCTGGACTCTTTAAAGCAGTAACAGTGGAAGTAGCAAAGCAGATGAGTAAGACTCTAGAAAAAAAATCCAATCGGAAATAATTTCTTAGATAACTACAGAGATGGTGACCAAATGAAAAACTTGATGAGAGAGAGAAAGAGAGAGGGGGGGGGAAGAGGGATAGAGGGAGGGAGGAGAGAATCCTAGGAAAATAACGGAAATCATGAACACCCAACATAGGAAAGAAATGGACTCCATGAAACAGATTCCAACAGATATCCAGGAGATTAAAAACTCCATTGAAGGGTCGTAGGGTTAGCTCAGTGGTTCCGGCGCCTGCCTCGCAAGTGCAAGGTCCTGAGTTCGATCCCCGGAAACCACATACAATGCTGGGCGTGGTGACTCACGCCCACTGGCAATCAATAGCGCATACCACAGTGCCGGGCATGGTGGCTCACGCCTGTAATCCCAGCACTCGGGAGGCAGTGACAGGAGGATTGCTGAATTCGAGGCTTGCCTGGGCTACATAGTGAGCTCAGAGCCAGCCTGAACTACAAAGCGAGACCCTGTCTCAAAAAAAAAAAAAAAAATTCCATTGAAAGTATATACACCAGTGCAGAAGCTTTTTAGTAGGATGAGATCCTATTTGTTGATTCTTTCTGCTAGTTCTTGTGCTCTAGAGGTTTTGTTCATAAAGTCTCTGCCTAAGCCAATGTCTCCAAGAGTTTTACCTAACCTGTTTTGCAGCAGGTTTATTGTTTCTGTTTTGATGTTTAAGTTCCGAATCCATTGTGATTTTAGTTTAGTACACGTTGAAAGAGGTAGGTCTAGCTTTAGTTTTTGCCAGGTTAAAGCCCAGTTTTTCCAGCACCATTTCTTAAAGAGGCTGTCTTCCCTCCATTTAGGATGTTTGGCTCCTTTGTCAAAGATAAGGTGGCTTAGTGTATCTGGAGTTGTTTCCGTTTCTTCTAATCTATTCCACTGACCCTTGGCTCTGTTATTTTGCCAGTACCAGGCAGTTTTTATCACAGTGGCTTTATAGTACAGTTTTAAGTTGGGGATCGTAATCCCCCCTGCCATGTACTGGTTGCTGAGAATTGCTTTTGCTGTTCTAGGTCTCTTGTGGCTCCAGATGAATTTTTGGATTATTTTCCCTAGCTCTGTGAAGTATGCTGATGGAATTTCAATTGGAATTGCATTGACTGTGTATAGGAGTTATGGGAGTAGAGCCATTTTGACGATTTGGTCCTCCCCACCCAGTAACAAGGGATGTCTTACCATTTTCTGATATCCTCTTTATCTCCTTTTTCGGAGTCCAGTAGTTTTCTGAGTAGAGGTCTTTCACCTCATTTGTTAGATTGATTCCTAACTGTTTCATTTTTCTGGGTGCTATTGTGAAAGGGGTTGACTCCCCAATTTCTCTTTCAGTGAGTCTGTTGTTTGTGTATACAAAGGCTGTTGACTTTTTTGCATTATTCAGTAAACTTTATTGGTACATTATATATACATCACACAAAACATTGGGGAATTTGTACCAATATGTGACATAGATCAATTCTAATTTTACCCACATCCCTGCCCCCCACCCCCCACCCCCTATATACATACTCTTTTATTTTTTTCCAAATCATATTTATTCCTTCAAGGCTGTTGATTTTTGAGCATTGACCTTGTATCCAGCTATACTACTATATTTGGCAATGAAGTCTAGCAGCCTTTTGGTTGAGTTTTTAGGATCCTCTATATAGAGAATCATATCATTGGCAAATAATGGCAGTTTAACTGCCTCCTTACCTATCTTTACTCTTTTATTTCTTTGTCTTGCCTAATTGCTGTGGCTAATGTTTCCAGCACTATATTGAATAAGAGTGGTGACAGCAAACATACTTGTTTCATTGCACTGGCACCGCTAAAAGACAACCAACAACATGGGGAAAAAAAAAACTTTACTAGCTGTCTGTCAGACAAAGGGCTACTTTCTAGAATATATAAAGAACTTAAACAAATCAGTCCCCCCAAGTTTAAAGATCCAATTCAAAAATGGGCATCTGAAATGGACATTTCTCAGAGGCAGAAGTCAAAGCAGCCAAGAAGCATATGAAGAAATGTTCAACATCACTGGTCATTCGAGAGATGCAGATGAAAACAACACTGAGATTTTATCTCACTCCACAAAGAACAGCTGCTATTGCTAAATCAACCAGAATAAATGCTGGTGAGGCTGCGGAGAGAGAAGAACCCATCTCCACTGTTGGTGGGATTGTAGACTTGTACAACCATTGTGGAGATCAGTGTGGAGATTCCTCAGAAAACTAAGATTAGAGGTCCCATTTGACCCTGCTATCCCCCTGCTAGGAATATACCCAAAGAAATTAAAAGAATCATATTATAAAGTCATATGTACACCCATGTTCACAGTAGCTCAATTTGTGATAGCCCAATCTTGGAAATAACCCAGATGCTCATCAACTGGAGACTGGATAAAGAGATGTGTTATTTTTTTAATGGAGTATTACTCTGCCATAAAGAATGACAAGTTTCATTCATTTATGTGCAAATGGATACACCTGGAGGACACACTAATAAGTGAAATAAATAGATTACAGATATGTAAATACTGTATCTTTTCTCTGGTATGAGAACCTATAGATGTAAATGAGTTCTAGAATGTATGATAGATTTTGTAAAATAGGAACTATTCAAAGGGGATGTGGTGGGGGAATGTAATGAGGGGAAAGAATAAATATGATTTGGAAGGAAAATGAAAGAGCATGTATATAAGGGGTGGGGGGTTGTGAGTAGGTAGGGATATGGGTAAAAATGAGTATTAACTTCTGTCATATACTGGTACAAAATCCCCAATGTTGAGTGTGATTGTGAACTGTATATAAAATGTACCAATAAAGAATTCAATAATTCTACAAAGCGAGACCCTGTCTCAAAAAAAAAAAAAGAATTCAATAATAAAAGAAAATACATACAGCAGAATGAGTCAGTGTAAGGACAGAGGATCTAGAAGTTAGTGATAATGAAAAGAAAGATTTCTTTTTTTAAAGAATGATTTCTTAAAAGTAGCAAGGGACCATAAAGAATCAACTCAGCTGCTAGATGATACAAAGAAGAATAACATAAGATTGACAGGAATCAAAAAGTGGGAGCAAATGACATTCAAAAAAAAAAACCTGTTCACAAAAGTAATAGAAGAAAACTTCCCAAGCAGGAAAAAAGAATTTGACAGACAGATAAATGAGGCATATAGAATGCTAATTAGCCGTGATTTAAAAAAAAATCTATGCCAAGGCTTATAAGAGTCAAGATTCCAGAAATTCAACACAAGAAAGAATATTAAAAGCTGTGAGGGAATAGAAACAAATCACCTATTAAGGAAAGCTTATCAGAATCACAGCAGACTTCTCACCACAAGCTCCTAAGGCAAAGAGAGCATGGAGTAAAGCATTTTAAACCCCAAGGAAAACAATTTCCAATCCATATTGATATACCCTGCAATACTATCTTTTGGGGGTGGGGATTTAGTTCAGTGGTTCCCGCGTCTGTCTGGCAAATGCAAGGTCCCAAATTCAGTTTCCGTAACCACGTATCACAATACTGGGTGTGGTGACTCATGCCTGTAATCCCAGCACTCAAGAGGCGCAGGAGGATTGCTGTGAGTTTGAGGCTTGTCTGGGCTATGTAGTGAGCTCAGGGCCAGCCTGACCTACAAACTGAGACCCTGTCTCAAAGAATAAAATAAAATAAAACAAAACAATCAGAAAGGGAATCTACTCAGCAAACGCTAGCCATTTCTTAAAACAAAACAAAAAAGTCAGAAAGGGAGTCTACTCAGCAAACATCAGCCATTTCTTATAAAAAAGGGAAAACATTTTTTCACATAGAAATTGTAAAAGTAGTAGAGTTTCTATATACCCTTCATCCAGCTCTGGGAATTAACATTAGCTAGTATAACTGTCAACTGAAGTATAGACCAGATAGAGATTTTACCAATTTTTTGTTTTGCATTTTATATATTTTTCATTCTCTCTATAACCTGAGATTTCTCTTGTAACTCTGTATATTTCTTGTAAACAACAAACATTTAAGTCTTGCTTTTTGTCCAAAAAGCCAGTATACTACTGGCTTTTAAAGAAGTATTTATTCCATTTATATTTATGTGATTATTGATATGGTTGAGTTTAAGTATCTCATCTTGCTTTTTATTTTCCCATTTGTTCTTTCTCTTTCCTCTGTGTCCTCCCTTCCTTTGCATGGCTCATATAATATTTTTAATACTTTGTTTTAGCTAATTATTTGCTTTTTAATTATTTTTAATTATTTGGTTATTTTTATAATTTGCTCTAGAAATTTTAGTCTTTTTCAAATACCATAACTGTTCTTCAAATAATATTCAACTTTATGAACACTGTAAAAACCTCTTAACTATTCACTTTTGTTACCTACTTCCATCCTTTATGTTCTATATTTTCCATCTACATATGCTATAAACCCGAAATTTATTTATTTAGTTTTTGAGGGGGTGTTGTTTTTGTTGTTTGAGACAGAGCTTTGCTACATAGTGGTCCAGGCTGGCCTCAAGCTCATGGTGATCCTCATGGCGAAACATCCCTGAATGCTGGGATTATAGGCAGGCACCATCACCCTGACTTTTCTTTCCTCCTTTTCTTCTCTCTCTCTCTCTCTCTCTCTCTCTCTCTCTCTCTCTCTCTCTCTCTCTCTCTCTCTCTTTCTTTGCATATATAGTTCAGGGTAGCTTTGAACTCACTACATCCTCCAGGCTGGCCTTGGATTTGCAGTGATTCTCTGCACCACATGCCTGGCTTAATTTTTGTTTAAAAACATCGAACATCAATCTTTTATTCAGTATGAAGAATGAAATTCAGGGAGCCTCCCCTGTGCTTGGCAAGCACTCTACAACTGAGTTATATCCCCTGTTGATTTTATTTTTATTTTGAGACAGTTTCACGGAGTTGCCCAGGATGGGCTTACACTCCTGAATATCTGGGATTACAGCCATGGGCCACCATTTCTTGAGAAAACTTTATAAATAAAAATTTAATTTTTTAAAATAAAAAGATTTTTTTAAAAGTTTCCTTTAAACTACACCTTAAGTTTTCTAGCTCTCCATTTCTTCCTGTGTATATTGGGTTTCAGTTGGCATCACTTTCATCAGTATGAAAAAGTTATAATATAGATCTGCTGGAGATAACCTCTAGCAGCTTTTTATTTTCTTGATACAAGGTCTTCCTATATTGTTCAGACTGTCTTTGAATTCACTATGTAGCCAAGGCTGGCCTCAAACTCACAGCAATATTCCTCTTCAGCCTCCCATGTGTTGTGGTGACAAATGTGTGTACAAACCTGTCATCTAGTGTTTGTCTAAAAATTCTAAAAAATCTCTTTATTTTGCCTTAATATCTGAAGGATTTTTTTCCCTTGAGAATTGAACACGGGTCCTTTGCACTGAGTTAAATCTCCAGCCTTTTTTAAAATTTTGAGACAGGGTCTCATTAGGTCATGAGTTAACCAGGCTGGGATTGAACTTGATCTTCTGGTTTAGCATACTGAGAACCTAGGATTATAGCATGTGCTATCATGCCTGAAAAAGGATATTTTCACCAGATGTAGACCTCTATATTGTTTCTTTCAGCATTTTATCTTCTATTTTCCATTGTTTCTTTGGAAAGTTAGCCATAGGCTGGCCTGGGCTACACAGTAAGTTCAGGGCTGCCTGAATGACAAAAAGAGACCCTGTCCCAAAACACACACACACACACACACACACACACACACACACGAATTCCCAGTTGCTGATTCTTTTTAGTATTTCTGATGTAGTCTGAGTTTTGTTCATAAAGTTTTTGTCTACTCCTATGTCCCCAAGCATTCTCTCTATTCCTTCTTCCAGAAGATTTAGTATTGTTGTTTAATATTTAGATCTTTGTTCCATTTTAATTTTAGATTAGTGCATAGTGAGTTTGTTATTTGTGTATAGGAAGGCTATTGATTTTCAAGCACTGACTTTATATCCAGCCATGCCACTGAATTTGGTTATCAAATCTGTAAGTCTTTTGGTGGAGTTTTTGAATCCTTCATGTAGAGTATCATGTCATCCAAAAATAATGCTAATTTAAATTCTTCCTTTCCTATTCTTCTTCCTTTCGCTTCTTACTCTTATCTAACACTAGCTGTGGCTCTGAATAGTGTTTCCAGAACCACATTGACCGAGAGTGGTGATAGTGGGCATCCTTGTTTTGTGTCAGTTTTACAGTGAAAGCTTTTAGTTTTAGTTCATTTAGTATAATGTTGGTTGTTGGTTTGCCATTGATGGCTTTTATCAGATTTAGATAAAATTTAGATATAGACAATCTATACCAATTTTCTGTAGTTTTTTTTTTCTTTTACCATGAGTGGGTGTTGGACCTTGTCAAATGTTTTCTATGCATCTATTGAGAGGACTGTATGTTTTTTCCTCACCTTAATATACTGTAGTTTATTACTTTATTTAAGGAAAGAGAAATAGAAACTTTTTGTTCAGTATTTAAGAGAGAAAAAGAAAAAAATACTTGAAAGTTCTAAGTGCAAGGGCAGAGTTTATTATCTATTGACTCTAGCTCTACTGTGTCATACTCAGAGCCAATGGGTTGACCTTTACTGACTATTTCCTTTGTTTTGCTCAACCCTGAAGCATAAGTTTCTAAATTACCTATAGTTCTATTAGAAGAAACAGTGAGGAGATTTAGCTCAACTTAGAAAAGAGAAGGATAGGAAACTCATATGTTCCCTAAAAGCAGTGGCTTTACCTCTTATTTATAAAGGTGAGATTATCTGGTGTCCACAAGATCAAATGGAAAAAAAAAACAGCAGAAAAACATGGCAGTGTCACTGACCCATATGGTGAACCAAATTGGCTGCCAGGCATGGCAGAAAGGTGGGCTGGGATGGCTCCCTGAGGTCTCAAGAAGCAAGGCTGTGGATGTAGCTCAGACGTGTAGTGCTTGTCTGGCAAACATGAGGCCCCGAGTTTGACTTCCAGTACAAAAAAAGAAGAAGGAAGGGGCCAGGGATTTAGCTTAAGTGGTACCGTGCCTACGTTGGAAGCAAAAGGGCCTGAGTTTGATCCCTGGTACTGAAAAAAAAAAAACAAAAAACAAGAAGAAGAAGAGGAGGAGGAGGAAGAAGAGGAGGAGGAAGAAGGAAGAAAGAAGAAAGAAAAAAAAGACAAAAAACCAAGACCTTAAGAAAGCCATTCTCTAAAGATATCCAGAGTTAAAACATCAGATGAGACTTTGAGTAGAAAAAAGAAAAGTAAAAGGAAGGTTGGGATAGGTGGCTACTCAAGCAGGTGACAAAGTTACTAATTGCTATTTTTGCCTTGGGGGTCTACTGTCATTCAAACTCAGAACCTCATGATTGCGAGGCACGCGTGGTGCCACTGAGCTAACTCTCCAGCACTAATAGCTGTTTTTCCTCAAAATAAAAACAGAAAGCTGAGCAAAATATCAGAGAGTACAAAAACATGGGGGCAAAATATATATTAAACTCTAGGTCAAACACATGAAATCTGCATGGTTTGAAAAAGCTGTCCTGGACCCAGCGGAGCCTAAAGTGTTCCATTCTACAACTGGGCCAGAGGCAGGTACCTTGGCTGCCCCCCAGCTGATTTGCACCCATAGGGAGTAACTGAAACCGGGAAAATACAGAGGCCACACATCCTTCTCCCCCTCCCACACGGTGGGACACATTAGCGAACTGTTCCAGGAGCCACCACTAGAGTTTCTCATTTTCCATTCATTTTTTTCCACCGTCTAACTCCTTGCGTCTTTCTGACAACTAATGGCAGATAAAAAAAATTAAAAGGATTTGAGTTTTCTGACAGATGAAAGCCTGAGTAGGAGAGAAAGGATGAGAAAGGGCCTGGGTTCCTCCTTGAGGAGAAAAGTAATCCCAGTTCTTGAAAGGCTGAGGCAGGAGAATCGTCATGAGTTGGAGGCCACCCTAGGCTCCACAGTGACTTCAAGGCCAGCCTGGACTACATACCAAGGCCCTGCCTCAAACAGCAGTAATGACAGCAACAGAAACTTTGCAGAAAGGGCCCTGCTTCTTGGCTGGCTTCACCAAAAATGTTATCAGGATTCTGGGATGCTTTGAATTCTAGATTCTTTCTAGGTTCCTATGGTCCTGAACAAGTAATTGGTCAACACACACACAAAAGATAAGGAGAGATTTTATATTTATTAAAGGTAAGAAAAGAAATATGCTCTGCAGAACAAGTGTGGGCAATTAAAGATAGGAGAAGTAGGGTCTGCAGAGTTTGGACCACTAAAAGAGCTTACAGGATTTAGCTTAGTGGCACCAAGGCTTTCTTACAAGAGCAAGGTCATGAGTTTGATTTCTGGTACCACATTTAAAAAAAAAACAGAGGCTTACAGTAGCCAAGTCCCCTTTTTATTTTTATTTTCTTTGAGAGAGAGCTAATTGATTTCTCATAACTGTCTACATCCTAACAAGATAAAGTCTAGAGCCTTCTTTTTCTCATTTATCATCAAAAGAAATATTCTTCCATCTTACCATAAACTCTTGCTCATAATCATTTTAATGGCTGAGAAATATTCACAATCATATGACAGATTACTCATTATTTTGTTGGTAGACATTTAATTGGTTTTCAGCTTTTGTTCTGTGTAAAAACAGTACATGTATTGGTTAGTTTTCTGGAGGAGTGGGGATGATAGGAAATCTGTGTGTAATTATGCAAGGGGATTTACTGGGCGGGGTTACGGGGTCAGGAGGGCTCATGGTGGCCGCCCACACTCAGGAGAGCTGCAGGACGCCAGTCACTCAGCCCCAGGTACTGGAGGCCGCGGAACAAGAGGATAGAGGATCGAGGCTGCAGGCCCAGCCCTCGGTCAGAGGCCTGGGCTCCCTGGAGAGTCGCTGGAGATGCTGCACCCTGTCCACAGAGGATGCCACCTGAGACGTACTTGCTCAAGGGGACTGGAGCGCCTCAAATGTAGACCAATTTCCTCCTTCCCTTCTGCTCTATCCAGGCGACAAGCAGGGAGGGTCTTTCTCCTCAGTTTGCTGGGCTACAGGTCAGTCATTTCTTTTTGTTGTTTTATATTTTATTTTATTTCACTTTATTTTGAAACAGGTTCTGGGTATGTGCCCCAGGCTAACTTCTACCTATGCACAGTAATCTTCCTGGCTCAGCCACCCAAGTGGTGGAATCACTGAGCTAAGCTATAGATGAGGCATTTCTGGAATCACCCCACAGACTCATCCAGGAGTGTACTTCACTAATCTACTTGGTTTGTACTAATCCAGTCAGGTTAACATTTGACCATTAAAAATTTCAGTAGAGAATGAGGAGGCTGGGCAAGGTGGTGGTGGTGCATGCTTGGAATCCCAGAACTGGGGCTGGGGTGGGTATGCTGAGTCAGGAGAATCTCTGAAAGCTTAAGGCCAGCCACTGGTACATAGACCTGTAAGTCCAAGTCAGCCTGAAGTCCATATGTGTGTGTGTGTGTGTGTGTGTGTATGTATATGTACATATGTATATATATATGTATATATGTCCATATGTCCATATATGTGTGTGTGTGTGTGTGTATGTATGGACTGTTTTAAAAACCTAAAGAAAGGGCCAGAGATTTAGCTCAGTAGTTCCAGTGCCTGCATAGCAACCATGAGGTCCCTGGCTTGATCCCCAGCACAACAGTACTGGGCATGGTGACTCACCCCACCAGCAAGCAGTACCACATACCACAGTGCTGGGCGTGGTGGCTCAATCTGTCATCCCAGCACTCAGGAGGCAGAGGCAGGAGGATTGCTGAGTTTGAGGCTTGCCTGGGCTACATAGTGAGCTCAGGGTCAGCCTGTACTACCAAACGAGACCCTATCTGAAAAACAAAACAAAACAAAAAAAAACTGAATAAATGAACAAAGAAAACAAATAAATAAATAGAAGAAAGTAATATTTCATTTTAGAAATGAACAACCCTTCTTAGGGATGGACATACCTCAGGCCCATAAGGCAAGAGAGGGATCTACTTGCTTCTGGTTACTGTTGAGCTGGTCCTGGGGTTGACTTAAGTCATTTGCTTGACTTAGTTTTCCATTTCTCTGAATGTTTTGCTGGTAGTATTAGGACTATCTTCCTGCAAAGTTTGAGACCTAAGCAAAGGGAGGTTTCTGGAGACTGTGTGTCCTTCACTGTGGGCTCTGGCTTCTGACTGATGGTGAGTTCTTTCTTCACTTCACAGTGTGGCTGCTATTATGGCTTATGTTCTTCTTGTTTGTTCTTTGATACTGGTGGGTGAGTACAGACTGGATATGGTGATGCATACCTCTAATCTTAGCACTCTGGGAGGCTGAGGCAGGAGGATCACAATTTGGACTGCAGACTGGGTAACTTAAGGAGACTGTCTCAAAATGTGAAAAGCGTAAAAAATGAGTGGAGGATGTAGCTCAGTGTGAAGGCTCTGGTTTCAATCCCCAGTACATCCACTAAAAATCACAAAAGTTCTCATCTGCCATGCCCGTCTGCGTGCACCTGTTACACCTGGTGAAGCCTCGCTCTCTCTGCCCCTTACTGTACAATAGCCAGACAAGGCAGAGTCCCCTTTCCCCACCATGACCCAAGGATGATCCTTTGTCTTCTGCGACGGTTTGCTGCTTTCTGAAGCTTTTAGCTCTTTCAGGTTTCATTACATGTTTGTATTTCTGATGACTTTAAACATTTTTACTTTCAGTAGCACATGTTTGCGGTACAAAATTATTAGTCATTGCAGGGACTCAGTACATACACATAATAGATACTAATAAAATATTAATTTATAGTTTATCTGCCTTGTTTTAGTTATTAGGATGAGAATGATGTCTCTTCTGATTTCTTGTTTCCTAAGAGGGAGACAGAATTGGTACTCTTGTTTTTAAAATTTAATTCTAAAACATAAACACTTTCTCATGTCATTATGAACTTTTGCTAATCACATTTTTTGGTTTGTAAATTTTTTCATTCAGCAGGTTAATTACTCTTGTTAGATTTGGTTGGTTTCCAGTTTTTTCTGTTAAAAATAATATTTTAGGGCCGGAGGATTAGCTCAGTGGTTCTGGTGCCTGGCTTGCAAGCGCAAGGTCCTGAGTTCAATCCTGGTAACCACATACAATGCTGAACGTGGAGACTCATGTCCACCAACAATCAATACCACATACCACAGTGCCGGATGTGGTGGCTCACGCCTGTAATCCCAGCACTCGGGAGGCAGAGACAGGCAGATTGCTGAGTTTGAAGCTTGCTTAGGCTACATAGTGAGCTCAGAGCCAGCCTGAACTACAAAGCAAGACCCTGTCTCAAAAACAAAAACAAAACAAAACAAAATAATAATATTTTAATGGATATACATGAGCAAAAACTTAAGCTCCTGCTCCTACGTGGTGTGCATGCTAACTAGATTCTCTATAAAACTCTGTCATGGGGCCGGAGGGTTAGCTCAGTGGTTCCGGTGCCTGCCTCGCAAGTGCAAGGTCCTGAGTTCGATCCCCGGTAACCACATACAATGCCGGGCATGGAGACTCATGCTCACCAGCAATCAATACCGCATACCACAATGCTGGGTGTGGTGGCTCACGCCTGTAATCCCAGCACTCGGGAGGCAGAGACAGGAGGATTGCTGAGTTCGAGGCTTTCCTGGGCTACATAGTGAGCTCGGAGCCAGCCTGAACTACAAAGCGAGACCTTGTCTCAAAAAAAAAACCAAAACAAAACTCTGTCACATACTCAGATGGCAGCCATTGGGCACTTACTAATGTATTTTATAAAAGCTGTAAAAGTATGTATGGTGTTGCTGACCAAGCAGAACATCAGTTTTGCCAAGTTTAGCCACAAGAATTTAAACTATAACATATGGAGTAGATGTACAGAAGCAGGGAGGGAGGCTACTTAGAGAGCAGATAGGTGGCAAAAAGGGACTGTCAGTATATATTGAATGAAGAATGGGCAAGTTGTTCCCTGAGACAGTGCACTCTTGTAATCTCAGTAATTTGGGAGGCTGAGGCAGGAGGATGGCAAGTTGGAGCCCAACCTGGGAACTTAACAAATTAGTGAGAACTTGTGTCAAAATAAAAACAAAATGGGCTTAGTGATGTGCCCATGCTCAAGCCTCAGTATAAATACATAAAAGAATAACCATATAATCAAACAGTTGATAGCTATTTTGAAAAATTAATGAAACAAATTAAGTAGTTGAAATCCACTTTTGAAATACTGGTAGACATCCCTCCACCACACAAACTAGGTTGGTGTTTAAAGCCATCGCCCTGGATTTGTCTCACTCTGAGTAGCCCACAGTTGGAAGCTACAGCCTAGAGTTTGGAGGATGTGCACGAAGGATGAACTAGCTGGGGAAAGAGTCACCACTGGGAAGCATGACCCAGCTGGATTCAGATCACTCCACAGTGAAAATCAATTGTGCATTTTATATAAACAAACAAACAAACAAACCAAAATCTATAGCTTTGTATTTTGTCTTTTTGGGGGGAAACTTACTTATTCTTTTTTTTTTTTTTTTTGAGACAGGGTCTTGCTTTGTAGTTCAGGCTGGCTCTGAGCTCACTGTGTAGTCCAGGCAAGTCTCGAACTCAGCAATCCTCCTGCCTCTGCCTCCCAAGTGCTGGGATTACAGGCGTTAGCCACCACGCCCGGCACTGTGGTATGTGGTATCGATTGCTGGTGGGCGTGAGTCTCCACGCGCAGCATTGTATGTGGTTACCAGGGATCGAACTCAGGACCTTGCGCTTGCGAGGCAGGCGCCAGAACCACTGAGCTAACCCTCCGGCCCAAGAACTTACTTATTCTTATGGTTGATGCCTCATATTAACAATAACTGGTCTTAGACTCACAATGGACTTGGGAAAACACACAGTTTCCTTAACTTTCAAGAGTTTAACCCAGGTCATGCTCCTTGATGTGGGACCCTATCTGGAGCGTGGAGTAACGTGAAGAATGTCTTCTGCAGTCTGCATCACCCACCCTAGATTTAGAATTTTACCTATTCCATTTTACTTCCAACAGAATATTTATAAACTGGGTATGGTGGCACATGCCTGTAATCCCACACAAGAGGCTGAGGCAGGAGGATCACTGTGGACTCAAGGTCAGTGTGGGTTAAACAGTCAGTTCAAGACCAGCCTGAACTACAAAGAGACCCTGTCTCAGAAATAAATAAATGAATAAAGAAATTTTTACAATTTATCTACAGTTTTTGAACTATCTTAACTTACAATATCAATATAATGTGAAAGGGGTGACAGCTTGCAACACGTGGATGTGTATTTTCTCTTGCTCTTTTGCCTCCATGGCCTCCTCTGGGTCAGCTCAAGAAGGCAATCTGGGGCCAGAGATTTAGCTCAGTGGTTCCAGTGCCTGCCTCGCAAGCGCAAGGTCCTGAGTTCGATCCCAGTAACCACATATAATGCTGGGTGTGGTGACTCACACTCAGCAGCAATCGATACCACATACCACAGTGCCGGGCGTGGTGGCTCATGCCTGTAATCCCAGCACTCAGGAGGCAGAGGCAGGAGGATTGCTGAGTTCGAGGCTTGCCTGGGCTACATAGTGAGCTCAGAGCCAGCCTGAACTACAAAGCAAAACCCTGTCTCAAAAAACAAACCAAAAAAAAAAAAAAAAAAAAAGGCAATCTGTGGGCGCCAGGGGTTCTTTACAGAGGAATGCAAAGAGAGAAGAAAGAGTTAAAATTCAGCTTGTGGGATTTAAGATGAAATTTCATACAGAGGCAATCATCTGGTAAGACAGGATGTATCAAAATGGAGAACTTTGTGTGTCTAGATTAGGTGGAGGGTCAGGGTCAGGACAGTATGAGTCTGAAAAAGGGGGATGTGGGAGTGGTAGAAAGCTCCCCTCCTGAGTGTGGCATTGTGAGGGAAAGAAGAGAACCTGACATAGGGAAAACCTGGGTCCCGATGTCTCTCCTGCTTGGCCTGGTCAAGGTCGCATCACAATACAGTTGGCAGAGGAGCTGGGAGGCTAATAAAGGCAGGGCTTAGCCCAGCATGGTGGTGTAAACTTGTGATCCCAGCACTAGGGAGGCTGAGGCAAGAGCGTCACCATGTGTTCAAGGACAACTTGGGCTACATAGTAAGTTCAAAACCAGCCTGCACTACATAATGAGACCCTGACTAAAAAAAAAAAAAAAATCAAGCATGGTATAATACATACCTTATAACATACCAGTTTATGTAGCATTTGCATTACATTGATTCTTAACAGTAACTTAGAGATGATGTTGACACAGGATGGCATGTGCTGGTTACATGCAAACACCATCCTGCCATTTGGTGTAAAAGATTTGAGCACCAGAGATTTGCCATCTTCAGAGTGTGTTGGAACCAGCCCATTTGTGGACAGACACTTGTGAACTATGAACATGAGCGTGCAAATGTCTGAGACCTTGCTTTCAGGAGTTTTGGTGCCTAAACTCAAAAGTGGAATGGTGGATCTATTTGTAATTGTTCAGGGGAATCCCAGAGCATTTTCTGTAGTAATTTTACCTTTGTACCAACAGCGTTATTGGGTACTCATGTCAATGGTCCTTGCTGCTCTCCAAAAAACAGGAGAGATGATCTTCTATGAAAAGATGAAAAAGAAAAGGTTTCTTCAAGGGTAATTCCAGCCAGAAGTTGTGCCATATGCTTGTCATTCCAACACTCTGGGATGCTAAGGCTAGAGGATTACAAGTTCAAGCCCAGCCTGCACAACTTATTGACATCCTGTTTCAAAGCTATAAAATTACATGTAAAAAGGGTAGGGGATGTGGATCAGTGTGAAAGCACTGAGTTCAATCCCCAGAAATGGAAAAGAGAAGAAATGAAAAGAAAAAAAAGTTAACTCTGAAGGAGTGAAGGGGTGTCTTGTTGGCTCAAATCTCCCTCTCAGTGTGTTTAAGAGTGCAAAGCTTTTGTCACTTTTACAGTAAGGAAAAGAAGGGAGAGAAATATAATGAGACAATAGACAAATTTGGCACTCATATCCCTCTCAACTATTTTTGGCTTCTTTTTGGCTTGCTGAGTTGGATGTTCTTTTTAGTGTATTTAGTTGTGTTATCGTGGCTGCCTTCATGTCCCGAGTCAATTGAAAACATTTACTTTCCATGGTCATTTTAACTTGAGAAGAGCCAGAAGTTTCATGGAGCCAGCTGCAATGAGTGAGGTGGACGACTGAGCACTGGAATGTTTTTGTGGGTCTGCTTTTCCAGGAGACGGCGCTCAGCAGCGGCATTCACTGCGTTTTTGATCACACCTTATAAAGACACCCATGAAAGAGGACTTTGAGAATTGCCTCACAAAGTGGTGAGCACGATGGAAATGTGTTAGAAAGGAGGGGGATGTTTTGAGAGGAATGGATAGCAATGTTTCTTTTACTGTAAAAATTTTTTTAAAAAATTTAAACATATTTGATCACACCCTATATATACACAGCGGAATACTAACTAGCCATAAAAAGGATGAAATTCTGTCCCTTAAGACAGTATGGTTGAATTACAATGACACTATGTTAAGTGAAGTAAGCCAAGCACAAAACAACAGATACCACATAATCTGTTACATGTAGACTCTGAAAGAATTGATTTCATGGACCCTTGGAGTAGAATAATAGTTACTGAAGCAGGGAGGAGCAGAAGATGGGCAAGAAGGAGGCCGGTCAGCAAGTGTAATAATGCAGCTATGGCGTGAGCAACAGTGGCGGATGTGCTAAGTAGCTAACTCACAGGAAGGTGCAGTACACTTCAACTTTGAATGTCCTCATTACAAAGTAACAATATTTAACATGACTGATATGCTAATTACACTGATCTTTCTCACAATACATGTAGCAAGCATCACACTGAACCGTATACACAGGTACATCTATTTTTTTTTTTTTTGAGACAGAGTCTCGCTTTGTACTTCAGGCTGGCCCTGAGCTTACTATGTAGCCCAGGCAAGCGTCAAATTCAGCAATCCTCCTGTCTCTGCCTCCCGAGTGCTGGGTGACAGGCGTGAGCCACCATGCCTGGCACTGTGGTATGTGGTATTGATTGCTGGTGGGCGTGAGTCACCACGCCCAGCATTGTATATGGTTACCGGGATCGAACTCAGGACCTTGCGCTTGTGAGGCAGGCACCAGAACCGCTGAGCTAAATCTCCGGCCCCACAAGTACAACTATTACATGTAAATTAAAAATAAAACTTTAGGCCAGGGTTTTAGCTCAGTTGTTCTGGCACCTCCCTTTCAAGTGCAAGGTCCCAAGTTTGATCCCCCATACCCAAAAAGTAAAAAACAAAAACTTTTAGATGGTATATATAATATTGGGCATGGTGCTGCTTGCCTATAATCCCATGTACTTGGGAGGCTGAAGTGGGAGGATTACATAATTGAGATCAGCCTGGACAACTTAGTGATTTGCAAATATTTTCTCCCTTTCCATAGGTTATTTTTTCACTCTGTAGGCTATGTCCTTCAGTGCTCAGAAACTTTAAATTTCATTGTAGAAGAGTCATATGTTTTGCTTAATACTATGTCATAGATCAACGTGGTACACATATTATGGTTAAGACTATGTCATCGATCAATGCACACAGAATATGACTACAACCACCAAAAATGTTGGCTCTTTTACTCATTTTATTCACAGTAATTTCATAGTATCTTTAGACATATCACTAGCAATCAGCTATGATTCTTTCCCCCACAAAAAAACTATATGATTTCTTCACCAAAAATACATGATAAAATCTTTTCACATTTATTGATTGAGTCATTGATTGAGACAGGGTCTGGCCAGGCAGTTCAGGCTGGCCATGAATTCACTTATGCAGAAATTCTCCTGCTTCAGCCTCCCAAGTGGTGGGATTATAGGTGCAGGTCACCATACCTAATCTCAGTATATTTTAAAAGAAAATGAAACTCTTCATAGTGAAGCTTATCTTAAATTTACTGTTTTCTGAGCATGTGTGATTTTACATGTACTTAACTGGTCATTTAATACAAATTTACTATTCTGAATCTATTTCTAGAACTTTCTGAGAGTGGAGGTCTGGAATATCAACCACTTGTTGCCTTTAAAATCATCAGATCTACTTCATTACCCAAAACAGATAGGTCAGCATTGCTTAAATATGGAAACACCATTCAAAGCATCACTTTTCTAATAACAGATTATCCAAACAGGGAGTGACTTGACTGAGCCAGGGCTGGAATCTAAAAACAAACAAACAAACAAGCAAACAAACAACCCAATAGATTATTCCCACCCACCTCTCCCAAATAGATTGATTTTCTGACTACTGTCAGATGTTCCATGAGAAGTAATCTTGAGTGGGAATGACTTCAGGACAATTTCATTATACAGTCAAACTGTGCATACCATAAAACCCCCTAGAGGTTCTGCATGTCCCAGTTGATCCACGGTGGGGACAAGCCTTCCATACAGGGCTCTCTGGGGACATTTGAGATTAAAAACTATAGCACTATCTAAATGTAAGAAGCAAGATACTGCTTAATGTTCCCTGTTTATAAAAGCAGACCAACCACAGAATTCCACCCCGGGAGGGCAGCTGTTGTTACCCTAGAGTCGTGACATACCACCAAAGCTGTGAGAGCCACCCAAGATGGCTACCGGGAAGGGTCATAACAGTGGCTCCTCTTGGCACTAGCTCTCCTTCAAGGCGTCCACATCTTGTAGGAGCCCACAGGAAGTTCTAGAGGAGGGGAACCTGGCTTTGTCCTGGGATCTTGTAATCGACAGGTCCCACTCACTTCTCCAGCCTGTGCTGCTATGCCCGGCTTCCTACTTTCAAAATATCTTATTCTTTCTATTTTTTTCTTCTTTTGGTGGGGGGGACAGGGTCTCGCTTTGTAGTTCAAGCTGGCACTGAGCTCACTCACTATAGCCCAGGATAGCCTCGGACTCAGCAATCCTTCTGTCTCTCCCTCTGCCTCCTGATGGCTGGGATTATAGGCATGAGCCACCACGCCCGGCAGTAAAACCTTGTTTAAAAAAAAAAAAAAAAGGAAAGGTTGGGGATATAGTTCACTGTTAAAGCCCTGTTTTCAAACCCTAGTAGTAACTTTTAAAAAGAAAAGTTAAAAGGTAGATGTTATTGACTCTGAAAACATGTGGAAATTCCTTATCAGATACTTGCCAGTGTGTGATGTGCGGGCAACAAGGAGCACAGCAAGTAGGGAGAGATCGTTATCTTTGTGACAGCCGCGGGCCAAAGGGCCCACTTTGGGACTCTCCAGGGTCACTCGTCTGATCTTCCACGCAACCTCATATTAGGGAGGCTTAACGGATTCTCCATTCACCGAGGAGGAATTTGCAGTTCGAATGAGGCACCCAAGGCCACACTTCTGTTTAATGCAGAAGCAAGATTAGATTGCAGCCAGTTTGACCCCAGTGGAATTCTCCCCACCTCTACGTAGCCTCTAATTGAGATGTCAGAGTTCATGCAGCTTCATAGACACAAAGATTATGGAGAAATGTGATTTCTTAAAAATAATATATTACAATAATTTTTAGCATCAAGACTTAGGTGTGGTAATGCACTCCTGTGATCCCACCACTCAGGGGTCTGAGGCGGGAGAATCACCATGAGTTGGAGGCCAGACTAGGCCACACAGTGGGTTCAAGGCCAGCCTGAACTATACAGAAAGACACTGTCTCAAAAAAATAATAAAACCAAAGACAGACTTAGGTTTTACTTTTCACTCAGTAACTAGACAAAGCCCAAGAGCATATAGGTTCAAAAAATTCGAGTCAAGTACAAAAGGAAAATCTCATAGCTTTCTTTAGTTTTAAATTTTTTCTAGAACTGGAGATTGAAATCAGAGCTGCTTCTCCAACTCACTTTTTCTTTTTTATTCTGAGGCTGGGTCTCAGGAAGTCACTAAATTGCCCAGGTAGGGTTTGAACTTGTCATCCTCCTGCCTCAGCCTCCCAGAAGGCTGGGATTATAAGTGTGCACAACCATGCCTGGCTATAACCAGTTTATTGAGTAAAACATATTGCATAGCCTTATTTTCCCAATGGAACCGCCCCTGCTATGGCATCTGAAAAGGCAAATCTGCAGAGAGACAAACCTCGAATTCCAGTGGAGAGATGTGAGCACATAGCTATTATCCCCTGATTACCACCTAGGTGGCTGTAGGCAGGGTGGAGACCCTCCGAGCAGCCTCCCCAGTGGGCTCCTGCATAGGTTGTTCATGACTGACCTTGTGAAGAAAGGCTAGGAGTTAGGTCTGAGCCTATGGCCACAGGACCAGTAGCCAACACAAGAGTCTCAGGCAAAGCCACTGTTTCTCAGGCAAGTGAGGAACCTCCATCCCCTATCTCTGCACATGCAGAACGGCAGACAGCAGTGTATGGAAAAGCACAGGTGCCGCCTTCCAGGGGGCGTGCAGTTAGGAAAGGTGATGTCACTGCTGTAGACTCTCCGTCCCAGCAAAGCAGACAGCTTCTTTTTGTTGTACAGCTTTACTTTCTTACTGTTAAAAACAGTACAGGACAGGGGAGGTGTGGGTGGGTGGGGATATGGGTAAAAATGAGAATTGACCGTATCATATATTGGTACAAATTCCCCAATGTTATGTGTGATTGTAAGATGTATATAAATTGTACCAATAAAGAATTCAATTTAAAAAAACAGTACAGGACAGTACTGCAACTATGGATCTTTGCGTCAGTCCGACATGGCACCAAGGACCAAGGACAGTCTATAGCTTAAAGTGATAAGATGGGGCACAGTGTGGATGTTTGTGATCCCAGCTCTCTGGGAGGCCAAGGTGCACAAGTTTGAGTCCAGCTTGGGCATTCTAATAGCTTAGTGAGGCCCTGTCTCAAAATTAGAAACCACAACAATGACAATAAACAGCTGAGGACATAGCTCCATGCGAAGGCTCCATAGCTCCATGCATACATATATTAGTGCAAAGGCAAAGGCTCTGGGTTCAGTCCTCAGTACTGAAAAACACAACAACTACCACTGTAGGGTGTGCTGCTTGAGTTGATAGGCTAATAGTGACACACTTAACTAGCAAAGTCCAGGGTGTCTACTTGGACATGTATAATGCCAAGAATGCCCTGATACTAGGTTCTACAGAACAGCTCAACACCCTGGAAACACCCTGTGCTCTCTCACTCCCACTTCCTCCCACCCGGCGCAGCCTCTCCTGAAGCTTATCCTCAGTAACACCAACTCAGACTCGTCAGGATGCGTGGGGCATGCTTATTGTCTCCTTTAATCGGACTTGGTTCTCCCATTTTCCTGCCTCTCAGAACGCTGCTACTAATGAAGACGAGTCACCTATTTCTTAAGTGTCCCTGCTGCACTTTTTGGTTAAGGCAATGTCCATTCACACTAGGATTTCTTAATTTTTAGAAGGTCAAGATATCCTGTAAATTCTGGTATTTTTATTTGCCTTATTATCTAATTATAATGGTTAGTGTTCTAGTTCCTAAAATTGCGCCAGTTTTAAATTCCCTGTCTTAATTCTGTTGTTCCCTAAGTCTACTATTTTCAGTGTGTGATTTTGCAGAAGGCAATTTTTTCTTAAAGAAGATTAAAGGTAAGTAGGTAACCAGAACTGCAATGAAGGCAAAATGTGATGGTTATATCACCTCAATCCCTAAAGAAGCAAATAGGATGATGGAACAGAGCCCGGCGTTAAAGCTGTAAGTGAAGAGAACTTTGCAGAAGAAGTAAAAAAGTAAGAAATAGTGCCGGGCGTGGTGGCTCACGCCTGTCATCCCAGCACTGGGAGGCAGAGACAGGCGGATTGCTGAGTTTGAGGCTTTCCTAGGCTCCATAGTGAGCTCAGGGCCAGCCTGAACTGCAAAGTGAGACCCCGTCTCAAAAAAAAAAAAAAAAAAAGTAAGAAGTAGAAAAATAATATAATCTACCCACAGAAAGGGCTTAGCAAGTACCTGACAAAATTAGTCCAGGATGGTCCAATATTAGATTCAAACATACAGATAGATCCTCAGTCCCCAGGTACAGAGCTCAAATAAATAAGCAAAAAGAAAGAATGAGGGTAGCATCAGGCTTTCAAAACCAATATTTTTGCAAACCAAGACAACAAATGAGGATTTTTTTTTTCTTGAGGCAGGCTCTTACTATGTTGCCCAGGATGGCCCTGAATTCCTGTGCTCAAGTGATCTTCCTGCCTCAGTTTCCAGAGCACAGCTGGGATGACAGACATACTAATAATAAATACATACATACACACATAATTATGCCTATTATGTGAATCTTTTTTTTTCTTGAGACAGATCCTGCTATGTAATTCAGGAATCTTTAAGCTCACTATACATCTCAGGCTGGCCTCAAACAAATAAAATAATACGAATCCAGATGTAGCAGCACACAAGTATACTCTTAGCATGTGGGAGGCTGAGGCAGGACAATCACCTTGAGTTTGAGGCCAGTATGTACTACGTAGTGAGATCCTGTCTAACACAAAAACAAATGAAATTGTAATATGCATATCTTCCTAGTAATATCACAAACTATAACAAATAAATGTTATGATAGAAATAATACTAAACCCATGAGTCCTAACAATGAGATAGGCTGAATCCATTTGTTTTGTTGTCTGATTTGCTGTTTTTTGGAGATAGGGTTTCCCTATATATATCATTCAGGCTGCCCTTCAACTCATTGTATAGCCCAGCTGGCTTCAGATTTGAAGTGATCCTCTTGCCTCAGTCTTCCTAGTACTGGGATTATAGGTGTGCACCACCATGCCCACCCTTGAATCCGTTTATTGAAAGGCAGCCTCGGTTTGATTCACTGTATCAAGCCCAACTATGCGCTGCATACAGGAGGCACGGCTGGAACAAAGCAACTCAGAATGGGCAAGCACAAAGTGGTGGACAGAAGTGACCTGGGAAAGGGCAGCAAAGAAAGTACAGGGTGGAAGTCTTGCTCTCAGACAAGGTAAACTGGAAAGGTAACAAAACACGACTAAATGGAACAGAAACCACCCCCCCCCAAACACAACAAGAAGCACCTCTTATTAAACAGCTCATGAAGCTGGGCATGGTGGTACCCACCTGCAATCCCAGCATTCTGGAAGCTGAGGCAAGAGGATCTCCATAAATTAGAGGCTAGACTGCTCTACGTAGGGATACTTCATTTTTAAAACCAAAATAAGGGGCTGGGTGTTTAGTTTAGTGGTTCTGGCATCTGCCTTGAAAGCGCAAGGTCCTGGGTTTGATCTCTGGTACCACATACCACAATGTCAGGTGTCGTGACTCATCCCCATCATCCCACAATCAGTACCACACACCACAGTGCTGGGCATGGTGGCTCACGGCTATAATCTCAGCACTCAGGAGGCAGAGGCAGGAGGATTGTTTATCTTTTGAGACAAGAGATAAACAACTCTTGATTGAAAGAAAAATACAAGCCAGAAGCACACAATTTTAGACAAATGATAGACAATAAAAATACTATGATATATCTGAATCTGTGAGATGCGTTTAAACAGTGATTATGTAAACCAGACATGGTGGCACACACACCTGTAATTGTAGCTCTCAGGAAGCTGAAGTAGAAGGATTGTTGTGAGTTCAAGGCCAGTCTGCACTACATAGCGGGACCCTGTCTCAAACGACAAACGGAAGAATAACAAAAAAGAAATAGCTTAGTACTATCAAATATTAATTTTAGTTAACTCTTCAATTTTCCCTTGGCGATCTAAAATGTGATCATTAAGTAGACATCTTCTTGATATCTGAAAACTTCTAGGAACTGGAGATATAGTGCAGTGGCATCAGTACCTGCCTGGCAAGAGTAAAGTCCTATTTGATTCCTGGTACTGGGGGAAAAAAGGAAAAAATAAAATAAAATAAACAAAAATGTCTATGCCAGGTGTAATCATGCCCACTTATAATCCCCAGGACTCGGGAGGCTGAGGCAGGAGGATTGTTGAGAATCTGAGGGCAGCCTGTGCTGCATTGTGAGTTCAAGGCCAATTTGAACTACAGTGAGACACCCCCCCATTAAACCCTTCAGAATCCAAATATATTTTAAGATTCATAGTATTTTAATTGTAGCAGTTACTCAGGTGAAGCAGTTAGTACTGGTACCACACAAACTTGTTCACAGCTGCTAATACTTCCATCACTACAGCTAGATTCAGGGAGCACAATCAGGAGAAATCAGTCCAGCCAAGGCGACACATGATAGTGCTACCACAAGACCACAGCAGCTCTGCATTCCACCACAGCAGCTACAGCCGCACAATCTGATGATGCCCAGTCTACCTTCCCTAAAACCGACTACCTGACACAAATTGTCTGATGAATGTAGTATTGTATTTTGCTAAACACAAGCTTACAGGTAAGGTGGGTTTTTTTGTTTGTTTGTTTTGAGACAAGGTCTTGCTTTGTAGTTCAGGTTGGCCCTGAGCTCACTATGTAGCTCAGGCAAGGCTCGAACTCAGCAATCCCCCTGCCTCTGCCTCCTGAGTGCTGGGATTACAGGCTTGAGCCACCAAACCCAGTATTTGTGGTATGCGGTACCGATTACCAGTGGGTGTGAGTTACCACGCCCAGTATTGTTGTTGTATGTGGTTACTGGGGATCGAACCAGGAACCTTGCACTTGCTAGGCAGGTGCCAGAACCACTGAGCTAAATCTCTGACCCTAGGCAAGGTTTTTTTGACAGAGAGTCTCACTATGTATTTCAGGCTGGTGTTGAACTATGTAGCCCAGATCTCAGACGAGCAGAGATCCTCCTGCCTCAGCCTCCCAACTGCTAGAATTATAGGTGTGTCCTAACACGCCCGATTCATATGTATGTATGTATGTATGTATGTATGTATGTATTTATTTATATAGGTACTGGAGATCAAACTCAGGACTGTGCACTTGTCAGGAATGGCATCACTGAGCTACATTCCTGACCCTTATTTATAATTTTTGCAGTGATAATTATTAGGTATATTGGGCAAGAGAACCTTTTCTGTGCTGTTAGGAGCTATCTGTGTAGTTTTGATCAGCTATAGCAAATTGTTTTAATTTTATTAAACTGTTACTGGGTGTGGTGGTACACACCTACAATCCCAGCATGCTGAAGGAAGGCTAAAAGTTCGAGGCTGGCCTGGGCTACAGAGTAAGTTCCAGACCAGGCTGAACTACACAGTGAGATCTCAACTCTGAAAAAATTTTTTTTGAAAATTTTCTTTGCATGTAAACATTTTAAGCACAGGGCTAAAATAATCTATTGTATATATCTTTACAACTTGTAATAAGAAGCACTGAAGCTAAGGGGGTGAATGGAAGTGATGAAATAAGTTTTCACAGTGACATTTTATTGCTTTCCTAATTGGTGAATGTCATAAATTGAGACTATGTAGTTATATAATAATTGAGTTTATATCCCATTGATATTGTGGTGATTCCAGGAATCTGGGGTGATTTAAATCCTGGCAAGACAGAGAATGCCCTAGCATTGATGCTGCTCCTAACAGCCAGTTATGTGGGTGGCCTGTGACATGCTTGGTCACACATACGATTCCCATTATATTACGTATGTAATATAAATCTGTCATAATTCAAGTGTACACATGGGATGATCAAAATATACAGTGAATGTTTAAATTACAAGTTGATTGCAATAAAGGACACATTGCCATTAGTTCCGCTCAAAACACTCCCCCTTCATTTTGAACAAACTTGTCCTATTGTTCTTGCCACTTTCCGTAGCAGCTCTGGAAGTCCTTGTTTGGAACTGCCATTATGAGGCGCGGTGAAAGACACAGTGATCAGAAAAAAAGGTGCAGTGGTGAAAACTACTGCTCCATGGGATGGAACGGAGAGAGGCAGGCTCACGAAGTGCCGTGTGTCCTCACCCACCCCACTCACCAGATCGGACACTGTGCAAGGGCCGGCTCTCCCCCAAAGTCTAAATGACCATGAAGGGTAAATGTTTTGAATCTTCAAGACACTGAGGTAGTCACACAGCACAACTAAAGACGCTCATGACAGAGCGCTTCCACACCTGCTTCAGAGAGCGGCAGGAACATGGAATAAGTGTGTTCCAAGAGAGGGAGGAGGTTTCTTGAGAGAATAGTTGGAGGAGGGTTAACGCTGATATATCTTTTACTGTAATAATTTTAAAAAATTAACCATATTTGCCAATCACATATTATATGTTTGCTAGAGAGAGAAAATATCCATATCTTAGCCTTCCCTCAAGCCAGTGCACAGTCCTAATGTAAGTGCTTACTAAGTGATGCTGTCACCATCAGGACTTCTTTTGTTCCTTTTCCTGCCACATCTGTTTAGGTGCCAGGAGCTCCTTTAGGGAGCAAAGGTGTATTTTTGTATGTCACCTTGAATAATTACCAACAGGGTACACGTGAGGAAGGTGAGGCCCAGAAAGACGGAAGTCCATGCCCTGAGTGTGAATCTGTAATGCTGCGGCAGAGCCAAGGCTCAAAAACCAGCCATCTACTGTTTTACTGCACAGAATTCCTGTCAGTGGGCAAACTGTGGGTGCCAGGGGTGTCTGAGAATAGAATTTCTGAGGCTGTGTGGGAATTGCCAAGAGCCACCATTTTCTTAAGACGCAGGTACTGCCTGGTCACTGGGAACCTTGAAGAACCACCATGAAGTAGCAGGTCAGAGAAACTACCCTGTCAGTAGACCCGAAGGCAGAACTGACATGGCTGAAGCTCATACCTCCCAAGGCTTATCTAGGTACTTCTAAGAGGGTCGTTAAAAATTAAAGATGCACCTTTTAGTTATCTCTCACATGTCAGATAAGAGGATTTCTGTTTTGCATCGCAGAGATCTAAGCAGTTACGGAATCAGAGGCCCTTGTGAGATTAAGATCGGATGTCCTCCAGGTGACTTTACTGGCCATCGTTGGGTTCTTAGCTAAGGCAACAGTGTGGCTGAGGCTCCCAGGCATGTGTCAGTGTCAACGTGCAGGAAGGCAGGTCCGACTCTGCTCCCTGCAGCGATGGGTGGGACCTCTGGGCTCTACGTTTCAGGTGCACAGAAGTCTTGCAGGGGAAGTTTCTGCTTGGCTTGTGTCATAATAGACTCATTTGTTTTGCCCAAACAAGTTGATTTATTTAGGGATTTATTAGCTTATCCTGGCCAAACACGTTGATCAAACCTGATCTGAGCCCCACAGAACTAGGCCTTGAAGTTCACCAGTAATAGACAAAAAATAAAACATGTCTGAAGTCAAAGAGCCTGACTAAGCACAAGAAGAATGTGCTCCAGATTTACACACACCCTTCTGCAGAACTTCCACTCCTTTGGGCCTTTTTGTCAATTTAAAACCATGAAAGAAAAGGAAAAAAAAAAGAATGCCTGCGCTCTGGGAGGCTGAGGCAAGAAGAACACAAGTCTGAGGCTGGCCTGGTGACTGAGTAAGACTCTACCTCAAAATAAAAAATAAAGGGCCGGAGGGTTAGCTCAGTGGTTCCGGCGCCTGCCTCGCAAGCGCAAGGACCTGAGTTCGATACCCGGTTACCACATATAATGCTGGGCGTGGTGGCTCACGCCTGTAATCCCAGCACTCGGGAGGCAGAGACGGGAGGATTGCTGAGTTCGCGGTGGCTTCCCTGGGCACCATAGTGAGCTCAGGGCCAGCCTGAACTACAAAGCGAGACCCTGTCTCCAAAAAGCAAAAAAAAAAATAAAATAAAAAAAATAAAAATGGGGAACGGGGAATGGAGGTAAAAAGAATATGTCTTATGTGCACGTACCAACTTCTCACAATAAATGTGATCTTTATGTATTAATAAAATATACTAATATAAATAAAATTCAAAATAAAAAAAGGCTGACTGTGGCGGTAGCTCAGTCCAAAGGCCCTAAGTTCAACCCCCCACTACCCCCCACACACAAATGAAAGAAAACACAAGAAGAACTGTGGATATTTTCATTACAGATGGTTTGATCAATACTTTTAAAAAGACTTTACAGTGAGAGCTAAACATAGACCAGTTAAAGTCACTTTGCACTTATTAAATGTTTAAAACAGAACAGAGTTGAAGAGAAAAAAGCCCCTGAGGCCTGGGGCTGGAGGGACCCTCTGGTGCTTTCCCATAAAGCCCAGTTTCTAGTAGCCAAACACTGTGTGGGGCCAGGTCGTGCAGACCCATCTCCTAGGTGCCTGCACCTGTCAAAGTACTGTTCCTCCCCCATTCACGGTGCTTGTCCATTGAGCCAACCTCAGAAAGTGAACCAAGAGAAAGGCTCAGCTCTCATCTTGTTCATGACAAGAAGGCAGCAAGGGTGAGCTCCTGGGTCATTGGTTCAAATTGGGAGGGGAGTGAACCCAGGAACTGAGGGCCCACATTAAAAAACAATGGGAAACTTTGAAAGAAGGAGTCACTGCAGCTATGGAGGGGACAGCTCCAGGGAGCAGAGTGGCCCAGCCCCAAAGGCAGGTGGGACAGGACAGAAGCAAAGGCTGGGGAGAGCCGTGCAGTGCTCGCCTAGTCTCCTCCTGCCCCACACAGGTTAACTAGGCCCCAGGACAGCATTGGGCAGCCTGGGGCCCTAGGTGAGGAGGTGCTGCTGGAAACAGGTTCTGGTGGAGGACGCACCCTGTACCCCTCCCTCTTCAGCAGCAGGACTGAGCACTGCAGTCCAAGGAGGCCAGCCGTCCTCCCATCCCCCAGAAACCCTTTCTAAGCACTTTAAGCTCAAATTCTTGACCCAAAGTGTTTCGCCAGGTGATAGTAGGAAGCTGGGCAGGGGCCAGTTCCTCTCTGGTCTGAAGGTCAAGCTCTTTATGACTCAGAGTCATCCCAAGGAAGACTGGGCTTTCTCCCTTCCCTAATGCACACAGTAGAGCTAATTAGAAAAACAAGAAAACTGGTTTGCACACACACCCATATCCCAGAACCAGAATTGTTAATACAGATGGACTATGAGTTTAAGATAATAACACATATCTTCACGTAGGGTCAGAGGTTACTAGTAACAGAAAGCAGGTATAATGGGGGAAGGGGAACAAGAAGAACTCATAGGTAAACCAGGTATGGTGGTACACACCTGTGATCCCAGCACTCAGGAGGCTGAGGCAGGAGGATCATGCAATAGATAATACCTAGAATTTTTATATTATTTTGAATGAACCAGAGGATTTCTCTGTGCACCTCATCTATGAATACATTTAGTTTCCACAGCAACCCTGGGAAGACAGTTCGTATCTCAGTTCATAATTGGATAAGAACTGAATCAAATATCCCCATAAGGTCAACACTGAACCTAAACTAGGGAATTTGATTTAGTTTTTTTCCAATTTGGTTTGTGAAAAGAATGAGGAAAACAATTAAGTTCATGAACCAAGGCACCACTGTATTATTTCCACTTTACAGATGGAGAAATTGAAGTACAAGGAAGTTAACTGCCAGAGGTGGATCAAGGATTATTTATTTATATTTCTGTTTGTTTTGGAGATTGAACCAGGCCCTGGAGCACTTAGGCAAAATACCTACCACTGAACTCCACTCCCAGCCCCTGAAGCCAGGATCTAAACACAGATGTTCAAGTTTCACAAAATGAACAGCAGATAGTTACAGCCAAGGCAGGAATTAACAAACAGGATTGAACAGAAGGAAAAGGTAATATAAAGGTAAACGGTATAGTAGTGCCGATGGGTGGATTATAAGAATCTATGAAGTAGAGGGAAAAACAAATGGGAAGTTAATGGTGGTAAATTTTGAAACATTTAAAGGTTCAGACAAGCCTGAGGAGACCAGATAAGAAAAGCCTTACGTGGACACATTGCAATGCGATGGGAGAATGGCTGAAACCAAGACGATGTCAAAAGGCACAAAGGCTGGACAGCAAGAGAGCACCTTCTCCAGAGACACCAGCTGAGAGGACGCTACACGTTGCTCAGGAGCAGGACACAGGGAGGCAATGCTGTGAGAGTCTGTTGGGCTCTTGCAGTGCTTCGCACAGAGTGTTTTAGGTTCAGCCAAACTAGCATTTAGATGTTTGTACCAACAAAATTAAGGGAATTAAGGGTACCCTCAGGCACTTACCTCTTCAGGCTTTACACACAAAAACTCTTTTTAAAAATATGATCAGAAGGTGGACATGGTGGCGCATGTCTGCAGTCTCAGCACTTGGGAGACTGAGGCAGGAGGATCACCACGAGGTCAGCATGGCCTATGTCAGTGAGACCTTGTCTCAAAAAACAAACAGGGATCATGCCTGCCTGGCAAGTCCAAGGTCCTGAGTTCAATCCCTGGTATCAAAATAAATAAATAAGCAATCAAATATATATATTATATAATATATATTAGATAAGCATTAAAGTTAATAAAACATAGGGGAATGCTGCAATATATATAGAAAGTATGATAAAACAATTTTGTAAAAATGGAAGGACAAACTTTAAAATGTATGTATTCTCTTGTGTGTTTTCCATTGTTACTTTGACATAAGATCACCCTATGTAGTTTAGGCTGTCTTTGAACTCACTATGTAGCCTAGGCTGGCCTTGAATTTGTGGCAATTCTCCTGCCTCAGCTTCGCAGGTGCTGAAGTTACAAGCATGTGCCACACCTGGTTTAGTATTTTAGTATTTTGTTCTCTTTCTCTGCACTCCCCAGAATTTAACCTGAGGTATGTGGACTGAGCTCCATCCCCACATCTTTAGGCCTTTGAAAAATTTTTGAGATAAGTTCTGAGTCCTTAAATTGCCCAGGCTGGACTTCAACTCATGATCCTCCTACTTCAGCCTCCCAGAGTGCTGAGATCACAGGCATGTGCCACTATACCTGGCAGAAAAAATATTTTTTAATCCACAGAACAAAATTGTATCTTGATGAGTTGGTAAGTGGGTAACCAAAGAAATGAGAAAGAGTGCTGAAATACTGGTGAAGATACAGATGTGAATAAGACTAATAAATTAGTTTAGTTTGGCTGTTTTACAAAATTTACTTTTATTTTTTTGGTACCAGGGACCAAACTCAGGACCTTGCACTTGCAAGGCAATCATGGAGCCACTGAGCCCAATTTATTTTTTAAAAATAAAATCATGAGGGGCCAGAGGGTTAGCTTAGTGGTTCTGGCGCCTGCCTCGCAAGCGCAAGGTCCTCAGTTCGATCCCCGGTAACCACATATAATGCTGGGCGTGGAGACACACCCACCAACAATCAACGCCGCATACCACAATGCTTGACGTGGTGGCTCACGTCTGTAATCCCAGCACTCGGGAGGCAGAGACAGGAGGATTGCTGAGTTCATGGTGGCTTGCCTGGGCACCATAGTGAGCTCAGGGCCAGTCTGAACTACAAAGCGAGACCCTGTCTCAAAAAGCAAAAAAATTAAATAAATAAAAAATAAAATAAAATAAAATAAAATCACGAGGCCAGGGATTTAGCTCAGTGGTTCCAGCTCCTGCCTAGCAAGTGCAAGGTCCCTGGTTCAATCCCTGGTAACCATGCACAACAATACCAAGCATGGTGACTCACGCCCACCAGCAATCAGTACCACATACCACAGTGCTGGGCATGGTGGCTCATGCCTGTAATTCCAGCACTTCAGGAGGCAGAGGTGGGAGGACTGCTGAGTTCGAGGTTTACCTGGGCTATATAGGGAGTTCAGGGCCAGCCTGAACTACAAAGGGAGACCCTGTCTCCAAAAAAATAATCACTTGGAAATTTATTCCTTAAGAGTACAAATCAAAAGGGGGAATAAAGGTACAATTATATGCCATTCAGAACATGACAACAATCGAGACTCCATGTTGCAAACTTGAGGGTATAACCAAAGCATATCCTATCACTCTGAGTGCTTTTGTCACTTACCAAGTAAGACTGCATGTAAATGAACTCTCCAACCCAAGGAGCCAGAAAATAAACACCATAAACTCAGGGGGAGAAATAAAAATAAAGATAAAAACTGATCAAACACACAACATAAAAATCAGTAGAACTGACTGATTTCAGAGATGGCTATTTGAAAAAGTGGCAAGATGTGCAGGTTTGTGGAAGCCCAGTTCAGGGAGGGGCTCAGGCAACAGTGAGCGGGAGCGAGCACAAGCACACAGCATGAGAAAATTGTAGGAAATTTAAAGTGAGCCCAGCAGAAAGTTTTTCAATTAAGAGAGAATACTAACTGGGTGTGGGACGCTATTTCACTTGGAGTTCAGTGGCAAAGGAATCTGACTTAGTCCTGGCTGCCATCACAAAACGCCACAGACAACACCACGCTGCTTTCTCACAGTTCTGGACTCTGAAAATCCAAGATCAAGGGACCAGCTGGGCCACAGACGTCAGGTTCTTTGTGTGTCCTCTCTACATGTTCTTTCCACTGTAGTTTGGCTTTTAAAGGGAAATTGTCATAAGAAAAAAATACAGAGAAGGTAACGCTTAAGTAGCAGAATAAAATCTGGCCACTGCAATATATGAATGAGAAAAAAAAGGAAAAAATACAAAAGTACTATTTATGGAAAGTAAAGAACAGATTAGGCAAATAGTTGTAACATAATAATTATAAGTAAAACTAAGTTAAACTCACCAATTAAAGTCAGAGCCTCTCAGATTTTATTGCATTTATGCATGTGAGATAAATTGCTATCTTGTTTAAATCACTGTTCTAGGGTTTTGTCATTTATGAGTGAAACTATTTCTAACTTACAGTTCTTCTTCTTCTTCTTTTTTTTTTTGTTTTAAGGATCAAACTCAGGTGCCACAACCACTGAGGTAAATCCCTGCTTTTACAGTTCCTTAATAATCAAAACGTTCATTTTAATGACATTTCTAAGGATTGATGCTAATAAAGTAGGGATGTTATGGAGGAAAAAAAGATAAATTGTCCCAATATTGTGAAGACTTGCAGAAATGCATGGACACAGCAAAAAAATCTGGCTCTGAGGAATCTAAAAACCACACAGTCATCAGATCTCAAGCAAGGAGATGTGTGGCTTCAGAGAATGGTGTCATCATAAACAGTCACTTTGCCATACAAAAATTTAAGAAACACTTCAGATCTGTCCACGTCCTCCAGGCAGAATCCACATGGTGAATTGGGGAGTCCAAGTTGGTGCAGGAGGAGACCTTGGCCTGTTTCCCATCAGTCTTGGTGGTAGCAGTCAGGGTTTCAGTCTAGGGGCTGGACTTCCAGGATGAGGAAGGAAAGCAATCCACGGTGGTGTAATAAAGAACTTGCTCTGATTCGTAGGCAAGACTCTTCTCCCAGGGGGAGGGGTCCCCAATGGCCCATTGTAGACACAGTCAACACAATGTCCTCTTCAGATGGAAAAACTGGAAGTAGAGGGGAAGCACAGGGAGAGTGAGCAAGGACCATTTTCCTGCAGAAGTTCTGAGGAGAAAAAAAGAAGCATGCAGAGAGAGAAGTGGGTTCGTAATGAAGATCCTTGAGAAAGGACCAGCTATGCTGGAAGGGTCAGGCTTTTGGATCTGTGTGGAATGAGAAACAGCAAAGGTACCAATTTATCCAAGGAAGCGAGTCTGGAAAGTGTCACCACACCACCGAGAAAATTGCCTCCTCCCAGAACACAGGGAGGCTGACTACAGAGAAGCGGTGGATTTATCCCAGGATGCTGAGAATTAAGGAATCCAAGGAAGAATATACTTAGGCAGGAATGAGGCAAGGGACTGACACCTGGGGTCTACTTGTCATGACATGCTTAGATTTTTACTGCTTTCTTTTCCCCTTCCCTTCCCTTCCCTCCCCTCCCCTCCCCTCCCTTCCCTTCCCTTTTAATGGTTTCTTTACAAATGGTTTATTAGCCATTCAGAAGGATGTTCCTTTCTATAAAGAACAGAATGTAAACTTGGTGTTGTCATGCATGTAATCCCAGCGCTCTGGGAGGCTGAAGCAGGAAGATCAGAGTTTACAGTTTTCAGTTGTGCCTGGGCAACCTAGTGAGACCCTATCTCAAAAACAATAACAAGACAAAAACAGAAAGCAAACAGGGGGTGGTTCTGGTGTGCTAGAGATGTAACTATGTCAATCAGGTGCTGGATTCAAATCCTAGTGGTGGTGGTGGGGGAGAGTGCAACAAGTGACTAAAAAATGGTTTACATAGTTTACAAATAATTTGAAAGAAAAAAGAGGCAAATTTAGAAGATGTCAGACTATAACTAGATGAAGAACAGTAAAATCCATGAACTTACTATAAATGAATGATATTCATGGAGTCGGGCATGGTGGCACATGCCTGTAATCTAAGCATTTAGGAGGTGGAGGAGCACTGCGAATTCAAGGCCAGGCCAAGTTACATAGCAAAAACTTGTCTCAAAGTAAAAAACAGAACAAAATAAAAATCTCTGAGAATTTTTCAGGCCTTGAAAATACAAACAGCTTGACAAAAAAATCAAATGGGGGTGAAATCGACTAACTCCAGACTATAAAAACCTCTATTACACAAACACAATCTAGTTTTTTACTTTTTTTCTTTTAACATGTCAACAAGCTCACATTGTGGTAAAAAATAATAACATGATTTTATAAATTCAGGAAACATGGCTTTTTTTTTTTTTTTTTGAGACAGAGTCTCGCTTTGTAGTTCAGGGTGGCCCTGAGCTCAGTATGTAGCCCAGGCAAGCCTTGAACTCAGCAATCCTCCTCTCTCTGCTTCCCGAGTGCTGGGATTACAGGCGTGAGCC
>PVIC010005919.1:0-21755 GCA_004025085.1 Thryonomys swinderianus | reverse complement strand
AGGAAACATGGCTTTTCAAAATGAATCGTAGAGATATTTCTGCTTGGTTAATTAATTTTATGTAAGTTGAAAATTATTTCAAGTAACAAAAAATATGCACTCCATTTAAACATGTAATACATTTAAAGAATTTCAATTAATGTTTTAAAAATGTGTCTTTCCATCTCCATTTCCTGAAGACCTGTTACTGGCAAAGAGTAGTAGCTTTCAGAGGCACTAGGGAATAAATATACTTCTTATTCCATTTTTCTATTATCTGTTCCAAAAGGCCAAAGCAAAACTGAAAGGATTCCAAAAATAAGATTTGTTGTTCGCATATGTGTGTTTTGGTACAAAGTCTCCCTATAGCCCAGGTTGGTCTGGAACTTATCATGTAGCCTGGCAAGAAGCTGCAAGGTAGCAGCCACTCAACAATTCTGTGCTCAAGAAAATATCCTTCAACAAGAGCAAAATGAAGTGAAACAAACAACCCTCCCAAAAACAATAACAACAACAAAAATCCAAACAAAAGAAAATACAGTTTTTCCCAAACAAAAACTGGAAGAATTGGTCATGCATACATTTGCAGTGAAAGAGAGATTAAATAGTTTTGTTGAAGCATGAAATGTAAATCCCAAGGTGGAAGGTGGGAAGCAGGATGAAGGGATAAATCGGGTGTTATGTCTTGTATTTAGAAGTCCCCACAAAACCTCATGTGAATGAGGTGGGGCTATTTTGGAGGTGGCTGAAACTACAGTGCGTGATTGATTCATGGTGGGCTTTGGCCCACAGGCACTAGGATAAAGGGTGTGAGTGCTACCTTCCCTAAGTAGTTTGGATAGGAAGAAAGGGGTAGGAAGATGCCTTTATGGTTGTTAGTTTGCTTCATCCTGGACACCATGCATGGTTTCTCCTCTGCACTGCCTGCCTGCCATGCATGGGTGCCAGCCAAGTATGGACTGAAATCTCTGTGAACCATAAGCCAATTAAACCTTTCCTCTTTTAACTTTGGGTGGCAGGTGTTTTGCCTCAGCGATGAGAAAAGTAATGCAGTTGGAGAACATTATATTCAGGGAAAGAAGCCCCTCCCCCCCAAGACATTGCATGGTCTCACTTACATGTAGAATCAAGAAAACCAAACATGGGCTGGAGATTTAACTCAGTGGTTCCAGCGCCTGCCTCACAAGTGCAAGGTCCTGAGTTCGATCCCCGGCAACCACAAACAATGCTGGGCATGGTGACTCATGCTCACCAGCAATCAATACCACAGTGCCTGGGTGGTGGCTCACGCCTATAATCCCAGCACTCGGGAGGCAGAGACAGGAGGATTGCTGAGTTTGAGGCTTGTCTGGGCTACATAGTGAGCTCAGGGCCAGCCTGAACTACAAAGCCATACCCTGTCTCAAAAAACAAAACAACAAACAAACAAACAAAAACAAACCAAATGTGGGCCGGAGGGTTAGCTCAGTGGTTCCGGCTCCTGCCTCGCAAGCGCAAGGTCCTGAGTTTGATCCCTGGTGACCACATACAGTGTTGGGCATGGAGACTCAATGCCCACCAGCAATCAGTACCACATACCACAGTGCCGGGCGTGGTGGCTCACACCTGTCATCCCAGCACTCGGGAGGCAGAGACAGGAGGATTGCTGAATTTGAGGCTTGCCTGGGCTACATAGTGAGCTCAGAGCCAGCCTGAACTACAAAGCGAGACCCTGTCTCAAAAAAAAAAAGTGCAGAAGCAGAGTAAAATGGTGGTGGCCAAGGGCTGAGAGGTGTGGTGGAGGATTGAAGAGACCTTGGTTAAATGCTACAAAATTTTAACTATAGAGCAAGAATGAGTTTAAGAGATCTATGGTACAGCACAGTGAGCATATTTAATAACATTGTGTTGTGTATTGAAACTTGCTAAAACGGTGAGGTATTATGGTGCAAACCTATAATCACAGCACTCAAAGCTGTTGCGGGGGAGCTCTGTGAATTTGAGGCCAGCCTGAGCTACCTAAGTTCAAGACCAGCCCAGATTACATAGCAAGACCCTGTTTCAACAACCCAAAAAAAGAAAACATTGTTAAAATAGTAAAATTGTTAAAATAGTATAATTTTAATTGTTCTCACCACAAAATAAGTATGAGACTAGTGAAAGTGCTACCTAGCATGATTAGCCATTCCACAATGTATACATATATCCAAATATTATATTATCTTGGAGGTTGAGGCAGAAAGATCACAAGGTAGAGCCCAGAGTAGGCAACTTAGTGGGATCCTGTCTCAAAATAAGAAAATTAAAAAGGATTGGGAATATAGCTCAGTGTAAAGGCCTTGAGTTAAATCCCTAGAAATGTAGGGGAAAAGAGATGCTGCAGATCATATATATACAAAATTTTTACTTGTTAATTAACAAGAAGAAATCAAAGAGGAATGAAAGTGTTAAGTACCTGATGTGATCCAACCTATATTGATTACCTAAACTGCTAATGATAATCACACTAATGTCTTAAGAGTCTGAAATATATAAAGAAATGAAGTTGACTATGAAATTGAATGGGACTTGTAGTGTGTAAGTCAAAGGAAAAAATGAAATTAAAATGTTCTTGTGTACTTGCATTATTCAAGCACCAAATAACATTACATCTTGATAAACGTTAAGAGATATACTCTTTAGGGTACTCATTAAAAGAGGATATAGTTATAAAGGCTGAGAAGTGGAAGAAGAGATGAGGGAAAAGACTGTTCAAAAATTTACTTGAAGGGCCAGAGGTTTAGCTCAGTGGTTCCGTTAACTGTCTAGCAAGCACAAGGTCCCCGGTTCAATCCTGGTAACCCATACAACAATACAGGGCGTGGAGACTCATGCCCACCAGCAATCAATACCCCATACCACAGTGCATACAGGTGTGGTGGCTCACGCCTGTAATCCCAGCACTCTGGGAGGCAGAGGCAGGAGGATTGCTGAGTTTGAGGCTTGCCTGGGCTACATAGTGAGTTCAGGGCCAGCCTGAACTACAAAGTGAGACCCTGTCTCAAAAAAAAAAAAAAGCTTACTTCACACTCCAAGCTTGAGGTGGAGGCACACCTTTGTAGTCCCAGGACTTGGGAGGCTGAGGCAGGAGGATTGCCACAAGTTTGAGGGCAGCTTAGGCTACAGAGTTCAAATCAGCTCCTATGTAGTGAAACCCTGTTTGAAAAAAACAAAAAACCCAAAAAAAGATTTATTCTAAAAGAATTCAAGCAAGGAGAAAAGGAGGCTCATTGAGATGGAACAAATAAAAAGCAAATACTGAAACTCAGGTGATAAGTGAAACTGACTATATCAGTAATTACATTGAGTATAAATGAACTAACTGGTCCAGTTAAAACATAAGGGCACACACACTGAATACAAGAAGAAATCTCAGCTTTTTTTCTTGGAGACAGGCTCTTGCTTATGTTCCTCAGGGTGGTCTTGAACCCCAGGGCTCAAACAGTCCTTCTCCATGGCCTCCTTCTCCGTGGCCACCATTGCACCTAGCAAACTACATGCCTTTGGTAAATGTTATAGGAAATAATACCAGAGATGAAGTATGAGATGTTCTATCTCCAAACTTGTTGGCTGTTTGATACTCTGACTGCTTGTCCTCTAGAAATTGAAGAATGAGTCCTAGGAACAACAAAGGTTAAGAGAAGGAAGATTTATTGATTGAGACAGGGTCTTGCTTTGTAGTTCAGGATGGCCCTGAGCTTACTATGTAGCCCAGACAAGCCTCGAACTCAGCAATCCTCCTACCTCTGCCTCCTGAGTGCTGGGATTATAGGCGTGAGCCACCACATCTGGCATTGTGGTATGTGGTACTGATTGCTGGTGGGCCTCAGTCATCATGCCCAGTATTGTTGTATGTGGTTATTGAAATCAGGACCTTGTGCTTGCTAGGCAGGTGCTGGAACCACTGAGCTAAATCTCTGGCCCAAGGAAGATATTTATTGATAAGAAAGCTCCTGAGGGGCAGGAGGGGTCCTGAATTGGTAGCCAGGGGACCCCACTTTACAGAGGAGTTTTAAAGATGAAATCCACGTAGGTAGAACACGGGCTACAGCCATGAACATCCAATAAGGTGACAAATATAGTCTCCTAGGCAATAGTGTCTGATTGGGAGACACGTCACGAAATAAGCGTGGATGGAAAGAACAATATTTCTCCTAGGAAATGGTGGATCCAGAGGTCTCTGGACACCACATAGGTGATTGATATCAACCTAGACTTCATTAGGCCCAGTGTTTACTCTTTGAGGAAGTATACAAGTCTGGTCCTCTTGTCTTTATTTCAAGGCCTGGGTTTCAGCTGATGTGTCTCCCATGCAGCTGTGGAGTGATTCACCTTTGTCCTGACCCTCTTGAGGACCCAGCCCTATCTAACTGATGACAGTATTTCTACCTAGCTCATCTATCTATAATAATATTTATAAACTATAAGATTATAGAACTGAAAAAACAGTAAAAGATGTATTGAATGAATCTTAACATTAAAGAATTGATATAAGGTATATGATTTGTGGACCCCCAAGTAATCTAAATGTGAAATAATCCAAATAATGGAAATATATAGTATACCTCCCAACCTGCTAGATCTCTGAAGCACCAGTTCATTTTCTCTACAACTGAAGAACAAATCCTAGGAACAATGGAAATTAAGAGTAGGAAGAATTTATTGAAAGACAGCTTCTGTTAAGAGACAGAGGGGAATAGGAAAGTACCTGCCTACCCTACTTCTCAAAGATGTTTTAATGGGCAAAGCTATGAGGGGAGGCAGATACAAGGCAGAACAAAACTACAGAGAACTACTGAAGATTACAAGTACAGTCCCTTAGGTAACATTGATCCAATGGGAAATCACAAGTTGGGAAAAAACCATGATAAACCAGTAAGATTACAAGCATAGTCCTTTAGGTAATATTGATTAAATGGAGATCAAATGGAAAGGTAGTCACAGTACACAAACATAGACCTAATCAGGATTTTCAGGGAAGGGAGGGTCGGGACCTTTCCTGGAAGAGATGGGTTAAGCCCACCCAGGCGACTGATGCTTATTTAGAGTATCATCATAGAGTACTGTTCATTTCCAGGAGTCTGTGGTGTAGTTGTCCTTTCTTTTTTTTTTTTTGCTTTTTGAGACAGGGTCTCGCTTTGTAGCTCAGGCTGGCCCTGAGCTCACTATGGTGCCCAGGCAAGCTGCCGCGAACTCAGCAATCCTCCTGCCTCTGCCTCCCGAGTGCTGGGATTACAGGCGTGAGCCACCATGCCCGGCATTGTGGTATGCGGTATTGACTGTTGGTGGTTGTGAGTCTCCACGCCCAGCATTATATGTGGTTACCGGGGATCGAACTCAGGACCTTGTGCTTGCGAGGCAGGCGCCTGAACCACTGAGCTAACCCTCCGGCCCTAGTTGTCCTTTCTTGAAGCCTGACCTTCAGTAAATGTGCCTCCAGACATAACTGTCTTTTACATCAAGTCTCTGAAGAACCCAGCCCTACCTAACTGCTTACCCTGTGTCTAAATAACTTAGCTGTCCACAATACAAGGGTTGGATTTGATCCCCACAACTACAAAAATCGTAAGAGAAGAACACTGAAGACTCTGGTAATTCACTATAACTGCCTCACCCCCGATTAATAACTACACAAGGGAAATGCTGAAATATATAATCTCTTGAGAGCCTACATTTCTTTTACTTGGTTATAGTTTTTCTTAAATATCTAAACCCAACTCTGATATATGATATTTTACCTATCAAGGTGACCAAAGTGAGGATTTACAAACTGAAAAACAACAGGTGCAAGTGAAAGGCTTAGAGCTCTAAATGGAGTCAAATATGGGCAGTCAGAATCCAACAATAGAAGGAACAGCATTCCAGATGCAAGGTCTCACCAAAGCATTTACTTTCCTCTCTCTGACTTATGAGAGTAATTTTTCTTTACAAAACAAAGAACTGCCTTCTAAGTATTAACACTATGTATTTTTACCTGGAGCAATGAAACAAGTATATTGCCACACAGGTTGGCAGATGTTTCTCAGCAGAAGTACTATGGCTGGGACGGGAGAGCACCTGGGAAGTGAATATGCAAATACGTGCTGGGAAAGCCTGGGGGATTCACATCGTTTCAGCACTTTGAGAGGTCACTGTAGGTTATTAGTGTTCTAATTACATTTATGGGAAGCAGTGAAAGTAGTTTAGGTAACAAAACTGTAATGCAACAGGCCAAGGGAGTGGTGGCCCGATAAAGAAGAGTTTATGAGTGATACAGGTTTTGGAAAGTTACAATCTTGGAGGCTGCTATGTGTTTCACGAGTCAGGAAAAATACTCTTTTCCAAGACTGGTAAAACACGTTCGTGAACTACCAGCTTCCTAAATTTGGAGGAAACTGCATTAAAACTAATTTATACGAGTGTTGTCATTTTTGTCTTGGCCATGTTACCTTTCAATTAAAGTACAGAAAGAGAAATACTGGTGATACCAACAGGGTCGGAAGTCACAACAAACTGAAAGTCCCTGGGAGTTTACTGTGTCCGTCAGGAATTTGGCTAAGCTACTCACGTATTTGGGAGTCCCTTAAGTGCAATGGGTGAGGCTTACTTTCTTACTTTGGCGTTTGGAAGACACTTTAAAGATCACTCGGGCAGCAGAAAACTTTCCTGTGACACTCCTGCCATATCCTCGAAATTACTGCCATTCTAGCCAAGTGATCTCATTTAGTGCCCCTCTGTTTCAAAATTAACAAGGCAGTGGGCTGGGAATTTAGCTCAATAGTTCCAACGCCTGAATCCCAGGCGCAAGGTCACAAGAATTAACAAGGTGGAAAGACTTGTACAACACATAGCTACGAGAAGGAAGTGACTCGATGTACCAAGGCTCGGCCTCTGGTAGTGTCCTCTCTAGAGGATACAGGGGGTCGGGCACAGTACTACCAAAGTCTGTGGAATGGGTCTATGGTCTAGAAGGACAGGTGATCCCGTATACCGCAAGACTCCTGATGAGCCATGCACACCTATCAATACTGACCGCTCCACCTCCCTTCCTTCGGAAAAAAGCTTCAAATAGTACTTTCCGCGAGCCCAACGTAAAACTCTTATCTTCAGTCTCACAAGGCGGATACTAGCGTCTCTCATCCTACAGATCAACTACATAGTGGAGGCGAATCGCGCGCAGCCTGACGGCGAGCCGGAGAACAAGGGCGGTGGCGGAGAACGACGCAGAGAGCGCGGGATGGGTTCGTCCTTCCCAGCCCGCGCCTCCCGCCACTCAGGACTCCAAAAGCTCCCGACTCTACCTAGCGCGCCGGGACGTTCGCCTCGCTTGCCGCGGCCGCAGACAGCCCATAAGGCAGAACTGCTGAGGCGCCGCACAGACAGTCGCACGGCCGCTCGCGGGCCGGAAGTGAGCGCGCAGGAACGCGGGCTCGGCCGGAAGCGTGCACGACGGGGAGCAAGCCGGCCGCAGAGCCGGAAGTGTGTGGCTCAGGACCGCTCCGGAGCCCGGAGGCGGGCCGGAAGTGTGCGCGGTTGGGGCAGCTTCGCGCTGGCTTGCTTCCGGCGTGCGGCGACGTCTTCCGCTGGCTCTGGCTCCTGCGCTGGGTCGCAGGTTCCCCTCGCTCTGCCGCTTTCATCATCTGCGCGTGTCAGAGAAGGCCGACCCGAAATGAGCAACAAAGAAGGTGGCGTCCCCGGCGGCGCAAGCTGGCGTTCGCGCTAATACGGGCTCTCCAGCCTTTTGTGCAGCTTCCTCATCCTTGAGGGTGCCCCCTCACCTTGCACGCTCGGGGCGGCTCTGGAACTTCTCCGCCCTATTGGCTTTATTTACATCCCCTTTTTCTTAAATCTTGGAGCTGTACGTTCATCCAGTTCGGTAACTGCTGCTGCCTCTGTGCCAGGTCATGGCTCCTTTAAGCGAAGCCTGGGTGGTGGGGGAAGACAGGGCCGCTTTTGCTGTCGGTCTGTGGATGGATAAGGCCTCTACGGCCGGGCCCTTCGGGTGTGTGTGTGTGTGTGGTTTTCAAGGAAGGAAGGGCCTGCCTGTTTTCCCTGTGCACACTCCATACTGATGCAAGATACCTGCCCAGCTTTTCTTCTTCTTTTTTTTCTATAAGGGTCGGGAGGGTTCAGGAAGAGGAAGCATGACAACTTCCCCCATAACCAAAGAAGAGAAGGGAAGGATGTTAATTCATCTTCACCCGTGATGTTGGCCTTCAAATGTAAGTTCTTCATATTGTCAGTTGGCTAAAAGGGGAGCGGTAAAGGCCATAGCAGCAATTACATAGCCGTGTTGTGCACAAGAAAATAAACCATATGAATTTAGGATATTCAAACGAGAAACTACTTTCTTGGATATTTTGTGAATATCCTAGATCTGTCCTGAAATTCTGGGTTCCAGAGATCTTAAAATTTATATCCTCTTAAGGTAAACATTAGTAAACAAGTAAAAGTTTCACAAGGGCCAGGCGTGGTGGCTCATACCTGTAATCCCAGCACTCAGGAGGCAGAGACGGGAGGATTGCTGAGTTCGAGGCTTGCCTGGACTACATAGTGAGCTCAGAGCCAGCCTGAACTACAAAGTGAGACCCTGTCTCAAAAAAAAAAAAAAAAGTTTCACAAGGTAACCTTTGAATGTTAGTTAATAATATAACATACCATGTACTTAAAATTTGTCCTGTACATGATAATTGTCTCATCCATCGTTTACTGACATTATGCTTATATTTAGGGTGTAATAGTTTTGTTAAATAGACTTTTCCTTTTTTTTTTTTGGTACCAGAGATTGAACTCGACTTGAGCTTGCCAGGCAGGTGTGGCACCACTGAGTTACATCCCCAACCCTTAACTAGCCTCTTGAAGACCTTTGACATAGCACTTTGCATGGACTGGGAACTCTTTATTAATAAATCTTATACACTTATGTGCACATATATCTTTTTTTTTTTTTTTTGAGGGCAGAATCTTGCTTTGTAGTTCAGGCTGGCCCTGAGTTCACTATGTAGCCCAGGCAAGCCTCGAACTCAACAATCCTGCCTCTGCCTCCCGAGTGCTGGGATTACAGGCAGCACTGGGATTACAGGCGTGAGCCACCACGCCCGGCACTGTGCTATGTGGTATTGATGGCTGGTGGGCGTGAGTCACCATGCCCAGCATTGTATGTGGTTACCGGGATCGAACTCAGGGGCTTGTGTTTGCGAGGCAGGCACTGGAACCACTGAGCTAAATCTCTGGCCCCGTGCACATATATCTTAACGATTCCCATTTTCATAGCCTGTTGAGTTGATAACTTTCATTTCAAAATCCTGAAATGGCTCATCCCAGTTCTTGGGAGGCTGAGGCAGGAGGATCACTGTCAGTTTAAGGCCAGCCTGAACTAAATAGTGAGACTGTTTAAAAAACAAAACAAAAAATCAAAACAGCCCCCACAAAACGTCTTCTATCCACCTGTATCTACTCTCTTGTACCTGTACTTCAGCAGTTTGGGAGGTGGTTGGTTGTTCTGGTTTGGAGTCATCTGAAGATTGGATTGGGGAAGGAGATACCTCAGCTATTGACAGGTTAGACCTGCTTGCAGCCATCTTTCTGCTCTCCATAGTGCTGATTAATTATCCTTGTGTGTGGCTTCAACAATCTGCTTGTATGCTAACCTCAAACACAGCACAGTCTCTTTTGCTACACTAATTTATTATAAACAAGGCAGTTTAAATACGCTTCATTTAAGGGCAAGGGAATTAGTTTCCACTTTTTAAATGGAAGAGTCTCATACAATTTTTGGACATATTAAAACCAACACAGTACTCACAAGTGATCTTTTTTTTGAGACAGGGTCTCGCTTTGTAGTTCAGGCTGGCCCTGAGCTCACTATGTAGCCCAGGCAAGCCTCGAACTCGGCAATCCGCAGTCTTTGCCTCCCGAGTGCTGGGATTACAGGCATGAGCCACCACACCTGGCACTGTAGTATGTGGTATTGATTGCTGGTGGGTGTGAGTCTCCACGCTCAGCATTAAATGTGGTTACTGGGGATCGAACTCAGGACCTTGCGCTTGCGAGACAGGCGCTGGAACTGCTGAGCTAACCCTCCGGCCCCTCACAAGTGATCTTAATAGGTTTCAGAAAACTAGCTGTAACTTAGCAGTGAACATTTTTTTTTCAAACTTAAAAAAATGCTTTATTTCCCCCCCTTTATTTAGTTTATTGGTATATTTTAGGTGTACATTATGATCACATTCAACATTGAGAATATGTGTCTGTACATGATGTATCTTTATTTTTGGGACAGGGTCTCGCTTTGTATTTCAGGCTGGCCCTGAGCTCACTGTGTAGCCCAGGCAAGCCTGGAACTGAGCAATTCTCCTGTCTCTGCCTCCCGAGTGCTGGGATTATAGGCATGAGCCACCATGCCTGGCACTGTGGTATGTGGTATTGATGGCTGGTGAGTGTGAGTTTCCACACCCAGCATTGTATGTAGTTACCGGGGATCGAACTCAGGACCTTGTGCTTGCAAGGCAGGTGCTGGAACCACTGAGCTAACCCTCCAGCCCACATGATGTATCTTTGATGAGCTGTCTATAGTACTGAGTGAAAGAACTGCAATGGGTCAGGTGATCCCTACCCTTACACTCACTCCGTTACAGACTGGTTGTTTCCAGTTTAGTTTGCTGTTTTATGTTTCTCTCTGACCATGGGTACAAAGTTCTTTTCAGTTCTGAGTTTTTTCTAATCAATGTAGATACCCTTTGGTGGACCATAGTTTTTGTTAAGGGTCATCTCTAGTGGCTTTTTGGTGATAAATATTAAATTCATCGATTAGCCATGAGATACTTATTGTCTTCTAGACCTTTTACATGTATATTATAGCATGATTACATGTTGTATATATCCCTGTCGCATGCTGAACTGAGCTCCTTGAGGATAGGAATTGTATACTAACTTTTTATATTTAATTCACAGAGCTCATAAGGCATGCAAAATAATGTGTTTATTATCTTGAAATATTAGAGAAAATCCTAGCCTAATTATTGTCTCAAAATAAAAGTCCCCATATATTGGTTTCTTGCTACATAGTAATTTGGCTATTTTTTTGTGGTAACAGAGATCAGACTCAGGACCTTGTGCTTGGGAGGCAGGTGTGGCATCACTGAGCTTAATTCCCAGGCCCTGGGTAATTTATTTAAGTTCTTATTTTTTAATCCATGTAGAATATGTCGGTATCCTGTAAACCAGGCAGTATTCTTGACCTTTAGAGTGAAAATGTTCCTGAAATAAGTTATTAAGAGAGTTAAGTGGCTTGTGACTAAGCAACTAGGACTAGAGATTTCAGAATGTTTATACTTGGAATTTGCTACATGAGTAGATATTAAATGTTTTCAACAAAATAAAGGTAACAGTGAGATGATGAATGTGTTAATTAGCTTGATAATGATGATGTCACAAAGTATACAAAATCCATCAGAACATGTATATACATTTCAAGAAAAGAAAAATGGGAGCCAGCAATTTAGCTCACTGGGGCTGTGTCTGATCCCTGGTACTGGAAACAACAAAAAAAAAGGAAAACATGTATATTTTAATACTAAATTTGAGACATCATGTAGATTAGCACAAGTTACATTTATAATTAAATAAAGTGGTGGTCATTATCTTCCAGACATTTATTAGTATGATGAACTGCTGCTTTGGTAACCTCGGTCCATTGAGATTGCTGCACATGCATTTTCAATTGCTTCTCTAAGGGGAGCAGTATGGTGGGTTTCTGTGATACTACATCCTCTTAGAGTTCCCATACAAAGTTAACACCATCTTTTGAAAAGACATCATACTGTTTTTCGTTTCCTGAAGTGTATACATTTTCCTGAAATATGTACATATACAATTTTGAGACAAAGTCTCACTACATAGTTCAGGGTGGCCTTGAATTCTGTGTAGCTGAAGTTGGGCTCAAACTTGAGGTTATTACCCTGCCTCAGCCTCCTGATTGCTGGGATTACAGGTTTATGGCACTATGCCTGGCTTCACATTGTATACTTGATAAATACACAATTTTTGTCAGTTTTATCTCAGTAAAGCTGAAAAATATGAGAAATATAAAAGTGGGGGAAAGTTACAAACTTATAATGTTGGATTTTTTTGAGATATTATGTTTGGCAAGTAATTTTAAAAACAAGGGATAAAATGCCAGATGTGGTGGCTCACGCCTGTAATCCCAGCACTCGGGAAGCAGAGACAGGAGGATTGCTGAGTTTGCGGCGGCTTGCCTGGGCACCATAGTGAGCTCAGGGCCAGCCTGAATGACAAAGCGAGACCCTGTCTCAAAAAAGCAAAAAAAAAAAACAAGGGATAATTAAAAGTAATTTTGTGAAAAAGTAATTTTTTTTTTTTTTTGAGACAGGGTCTCACTTTGTAGTTCAGGCTGTCCTTGAGCTCACTATGGTGCCCGGGCAAGCCTAGAACTTAGCAATCCTTCCTCTGCCTCCCAAGTGCTGGGATAACAGGCATGAGCCACCACGCCAGGCACTGTGGCATGTGGTATTGATTGCTGGTGGACGTGAGACGCCACGCCCAACATTGTCTGTGGTTACCGGGATCGAACTCAGGACCTTGCAGTTGCAAGGCAGGCACTGGAACCACTGAGCTAAATCTCCAACCCCGAAAAAGTAATTTTATAAGTGGCTAAGTGTCTTTATTTTGGGATCATGATGTTGTTTATTAGGACAAAATATCTCTTACATTATGTACCCAGTTAAATGAACATTTCTGCTAAAGAATAATTTGCTTACTAACAGACTCTTTGATTTTCAAGTATTTTAGAAATATATAGTATGATTTTATCCTTTTCATTTTTTCCTGTTTTATTTTGTTCTTTATATTTTCATATAAGAAACCATGTGACACAAGTTTGTGAGTCTTGATTTATTTTATTGAACATTACAGCCTCAGTGTACATGCATTTTTCTACAAATATCTTAAATTTATCCTTTATGGCAGAGTAGTACTCCATTGTGTATAAAACCCATATTTCCTCTGTCCTTCATCTGTTCATGGACATACAGGCAGTTTCCAAGATGTAACTATTGTGAATTGTACAGCTGTCAACATGGCATTCATGTATCACTGTAATATAGTCAGACTCTTGGGAAGATATCTAGGAGAGGAATGGTTAGGTCAAAAGGAATTTCATATTTTGGTGTCTTGAGGAATCTATGTACTGATTTTCATAGTGGTTAAACTAGTTTACATTCCCACCAACAATATAGAACCCCCCCAAAATATTTGTAATCTGATTTCTTTATTCTTTTTTTTTTTTTTTTTTGTGGTACTAGGAAACTGAACTTGCATCCTTGTGCTTTCAAGATATGTTTAGTGCCACTGAGCTAAATCCTTGGCCCCTCAGCCCTTGTAATCTGATTTCTGTTTTTTAAATTTTTTTTTTTTTTTTTGAGACAGGGTCTTGCTTTGTAGTTCAGGCTGGCCCTGAGCTCACTATGTAGCCCAGGCGAGCCGCCGCAAACTCAGCAATCCTCCTGTCTCTGCCTCCCGAGTGCTGGGATAACAGGCGTGTGCCACCACGCCCAGTACTGTGGTATGTGGTATTGATTGCTAGTGGGCGTGAGTCACCACACCCAGCATTCTATGTGATTACCTGATCGAACTCAGGACCTTGCACTTGCGAGGCAGGCGCCAGAACCACCGAGCTAAATCTCCGGCTCTGTTTTTTAAATTTGAATCTTTATTGGTACATTATATATACACATCATGTTCCCACACAATATTGAGAATTTGTACCATTATATGGCCTGATTTGATTCTCATTTTTTCTATTCCACTACCCAACCTACAACCTCCCGCCCCCTATATACATAAGCTTTGTTTCCTTTCTTTTTTACTATCACATTTTTCTTTCCCCTTGTTACTTACCCCTACACCCATTTTTCTTTGAATATTTTGTATTTTACAATATCTATCATTCATTCTAGAACTCATTTACATCTTCAGTTTCTCATGCCAGAGAAAAGATACAATATTTAAACATCTGTGACCTATTTATTTTACTTATGAGAATGTCCTCAAAGTACATCCATTTGAGTATAAATGACTCACACTTACCATTCTTTATGATAGAGTAATATTCCATTTTATACCAAAAAAACTTTTTTATCCAGTCTGGAGTTGATGGGTGTTTGTTTTGTTTCCAAGATTTAGCTATCACAAACTGAGCTGCTATACACATGTGATACGAATCTTTTAATTTTTTCGTGTATATTCCCCAAGAGGGGAATTTTGTGCTATTCCCCAACAAGGAATAGCAGGGTCAAGTGGGACCTCTAATCCTAGTTTTTTTAGGAATCTCCACACTGATCTCCATTGTGGTTGTATAAGACTACATTCTCACCAACAATGGAGAAGGATTCCTTTTTCTCCCCATTTCTGCCAGTGTTTGTTGCCAGCTAATTTCGAGACAGCTGTTTGATAGCCATTCTTTTGGGAGTAAGATAGAATCTTGGTGTTATAATTTGCATTTTTTTTTTTTTTTGAGACAGGGTCTTGCTTTATAGTTCAGGCTGGCCCTGAGCTCGCTATGTAGCCCAGGCAAACCTCAAACTCAGCAATCTTTCTGTCTCTGCCTCCTGAGTGCTTGGATTACAGGCATGAGCCACCACGCCTGGCTATAATTAGCATTTTTATAAAGGCCAGTGGTGAACATTTTTTTGTGTATTTATAGGCCATTTGTATTTTAAAGAAGTATCTATTCATTCTAGTTAACCATTTTTTTTATTAGGTCTTTTACTTTATTTATCTACTTACTTATTTTCTCAGTACTGGAGATTGAACTCAGGATCATGTGGTTGCCAGGCAGTCATGGTGTCACTAAGCTATATTTCTGACCCAGGGTCTTTATTTTTGAGGGATCTAAGTTTTTTGAGTCCTTTTTATATTGAACATAGCTGGTAAAAATTCTGTAGGTTATCTCTTTACTCTGTTGGTTGTTTATTTTACTCTGCACAAGTTTTTTCTCCCATCCAAGTACTAACCAGGCCAGACTTTGCTTGGCTTACAAGATCAGATGGGATTGGGTGCATTCAGGGTGATATGGCTGTAGACTGCAGAAGCTTTTTAATTGGATATAACCCCATTTGTTGATTCTTAATGTTATTTTTTGTGCAGTTGGGTTTTTATTTTATTTTTAAATAAGTTGGTACATTTTAGAAATAAGTTATGATTATATTGCTCATTGAGAATTTGTACCTGTCCATGGTACATCTTAATTCTCATTTTTCCAGATTCCTCTGCTCTCCGGCCCCCCTATATATATCATATACATAAGCTTTGTTTGCATTTTTTCCTTTTTACCATCAAATTTTTTCTTTGCCTTCTTTGCTTTCCCTGTTTGTGGTCTTTTCTGGTTTATCTTCTTTATGTGATGTTGCAGCATTGGATTCCTTTTTCATCTTTTGTTTTTAAGGTTTCTCTGAGTAATTAGTCTTTGAAAGCATCCATATTTTCTCATTCTAATACTCTGTCCTCACATTGATCACTTTCAGTATTTTTTTTTTTAATTTTTTGAGACAGGGTCTCACTTTGTAGTTTAGGCGGGCCCTGAGCTCACTATGTGAGGCAAGCCTTGAACTTGGGCAGGCCTCGAACTCAGCAATCCTCCTGCCTCTGCCTCCTGAGTGCTGGGATTACAGGTGTAAGCCATCACGTGTTCATCATTTTCAGACAAATTCTGCTACAACTTTGTATTGATTACAGCATTGTAAGAAAACCAACTGACAGAGTGGTTATACATTTTTAATTTGTTTTCCCTCTTTATTATTTTCAAATAATTTAATGTTTGTCAAGTATTTTATGGTTATGAATTTAATACTGTAGTAAGTAGTAAAATCGTGTATTTCAAGGTATATATTATGTTGCTACTGAATATTCATGATACTCATGATTTTTGGCTGTCTAAAAATTGAGATAAAACTCACCTTTATTTAAAGACCTTTGTTCCTTTTAATACAGTAATACCACTATAATGCAATTTTCAGATTTTTTATAAACCACCAAGGAGTCAGGAGTTATGTGTTTCTGTGTGTCATTGGCATTTATAGAAAACTCTGGGAGGGTAATGTTCGATTCTCTGCATTTTGAGAATTAGGTCATGACCACCATGTTGCGCCTGTGTTTCTTCCTTAAGTGAAGGCAGCTGACGGAAGCCTTTGTTTGCATTCACCTGGAGCTGAGCCATCTTCATCCTGTGTGGTGGGTGTTGAGTGAAAGCTGTGCACTTAAAGTCATTACTTTGTGTGCTTAGCATTTCAGCAGGAGCTGGATGCGAGGCATGACAAATACGAGAGACTTGTAAAGCTGAGCCGGGATATTACTGTTGAAAGTAAGAGAACAATTTTTCTCCTCCATAGGATTACAAGGTGAGTGGACAACTTCAATATTTGTCAAATATTTTAATAAAAATAAGAGGGAAAATTCTTATTTTGGGGGTAGCTATAGATTCTGTATTGTGTTATCATTATGGTACTGCTGATGTTTGAAAAAGTGTTTTAAATTTTGGACTGGGCATGGTGGCTCAGGCTTGTAAGCCTGGCATGTGGGAAGCTGAGGCAGGACAATTACCATGAGTTGGAGGCCAACCTGCAATTCTATAAGCAAGACCCTGCCTCAAAAATTAAAAACAAAATAACAATTTTATTTCTATTTATATATAAATATAAAATTAAGTTTTGGATCATTTATTAGATCCTATTACATTAAAGTCTTATTTGGATGATGTATATGAAAATTTTATTAGAGAAATATTGAAATCTGGTTAATTATTTTCTAACTCATTGTGTCTTTTTGCTTCTTAATTAAATTGTTCGTGTTATTTTTTCATATCATTAAATCTTATGCATATTCTGCTGTCATTTTACAATTTTTTTTTTTTTGGCGGTACCAGGTGCTATTTTACATTTTTGTACTTTATAGTGCTGTTTTTCCCTAATTCCTCTTTAAAGTTACTCATCTTTGTGACATTCTTTTCCTTGTACTTTTCTCTCAGTTGTAATAGATTGTTTTTTTTTCCAGACCATGCATGGGGGTGGTACCAGGGATAGATCTCATGACTTCAAGCTTGCAAGACAGGTGGCAGCACTGAGCTAAATCCTTGGCCCTAGCTGTCTATACTTGATAAATGGTCTTGATTACAAGGAAAAGAAACTACCTTAAAGTGCCTAAACCGAACAGGGAAATGAATTCTAGAGATTATACAGAGTCAGGGATACCCCATGAGTGGAGCTGACTTTTTGCTATTTTATTGTGGCCTCTTTCTTTGATTTTATTTTTTTTTCTTTTTGAGACAGGGTCTCGCGTTGTAGTTCAGGCTGGCCCTGAGCTCACTATGGTGCCCAGGCAAGCCGCTGCGAACTCAGCAATCCTCCTGTCTCTGCCTCCCGAGTGCTGGGATTACAGGCGTGAGCCACCACGTCCGGCATTGTGGTATGCGGTGTTGGCATTATATGTGGTTACTGGGGATCAGACTCAGGTCCTTGTGCTTGCGAGGCAGGCGGCGGAACCACTGAGCTAACCCTCCGGCCCCCCTGATTTTTTTTTTTTTTTGAGACAGGGTCTTGCTTTGTAGTTCAGGCTGACCCTGAGCTCATCTGTAGCCCAGGCAAGCCTCGAACCCAGCAATCCTCCTGCCTCTGACTCCTGAGTGCTGGGATTACAGGCATCAGGCACCACACCCAGCATTGTGGGGTGTGGTACTGATTGCTGGTGGGCGTTAGTCACCATGCCCAAGATCATATGTGGTTAACTTGATGAACAAGGGACCTTGCACTTGCTAGGCAGGGGCAGGCAGGCGGCAGAGGCACTGAGCTAAATCTCCGGCCCTCATGTGACCAATTTCTATTGCTTCCCTAGGAGGCCAGGAGGTGTCTGCCCTTAGAACTTCCCCGTTTAAGAGATTCTAATTATAAATTCCAAGTGCCTTTAGAGATACAGCTATGATTGACTTTGTACCATGTATATTCAGTAACTTAAGACTTTTTTGTTTTCTGAGTCAGGATTTTACTGTGCATCAGTCAGACTGGCCTTGACCTCATTGTATAGTGTGGTGCGGCCTTGGGTTCGTAGGGATCTTTTTCTGCCTTTGGTTCTTTCATCTTTCCTTTTTCTCCCTCTCTCCTTTCCTTCTTTATTCTCTTCCCTCTGTTTTTGTTTTGTTTTTTTTAAGTTTTTTTGAGACAGGGTCTTGCTTTGTAGTTCAGGCTGGCCCTGAACTCACTATGTAGCCTAGGCTCTCCTTGAACTAACAGTAATCCTCCTGCCTCTGCCTCCTGAGTGCTGGGATCACAGGCACGAGTCACCATCTTTCTTTTAAAATGGGGTCTTGCTATATAGTCTAAACTCTCCTTAAACTCTCTGTATCACCCAGGATGGCCTCAAACTTGTAATCATCCTGCCTAAGCCTTTTGAGTGCTGAGATCACAGGTTTGTGCTACCAAGCCTGGTGCAGATATCTTTCTGGTAAAGATTTCTAATTTAGTTCCATTATGATCAGAGAACATACTTTATTTTAGGCTTTGAATACTTTTAAATTTTCATATGTGTATATAAAATTTACTGATACACGTATAATTTATTTTTTCTTTTTTGAGATGTTTTATTTTCACTCATCTTAGAAATACAAGAAACTTTCTATAATAGCTCATGGAAAACTAGGAAATTTGGCAGTCCGACTGGGGAGATTCCCTCAGAGACAGGCTGGTGGCATCTGTGTGGAGTGCCCCGGTTCATGTGTCATTTGTGGTTAGTGGCCCTCTTTGAGGTGGTTCTTCCTCCACATCATGATGGTGAGGGGTATCTTGGAACACTCTAGGATCCCTATACTCTACTTTTCCTGTTCAGTGGACCCTTAGGTCACCAAGATTTTCTTCTCCTGCATCTCTGTCTTTCTCTGCTTGTTCTTGCCACGAGTTCATGTGATACTCCTGCCTGAGTCTCCTAAGTGCTGGCATTACAGATGGGTGCTACCATGCTTGTCCTATGACTGCTTTGTATAGTTCTTTGGTAGCAGTTACTTTGCAGGTCAGAGTGACAGTGTTGAAGTTATAAGTTTCAGTGAATGTAATACCTTGCCAAATAAGGACTGTTTGCATATCATTTTAAACGTAGTGTAAGAACCTCATAATTATGATAAACTTTAAAAACATTTTTTTCCTACTATCCTAGTCTCTCGTGCTGCTGCTATTGTAGTTCATGTTATTTCTATATTTGTTATGTCCTCACAATATATATTGCATTATTATTTTTACTTTAAGTAGGATGGTTTAAAAAGGTATGCTGGCACAGATGTTTTATCTTAGCACTGTGGGAGAATGAAGCAGGATGATCACAAGTTCGAACCCAGCCTGGGGAATTTAGTGACTTAGCAAGACTGTATCTCAAAATTAAAATAAAAAAATTTGGGCACCGTAGTACATGCCTGTAATCCTAGCATTTAGAAGGCTGAGACAGGAGGATTACAGCAAGTTTGAGGCCAGTCTGGGCTACCTAGTGAGTTCAGGGCCAGCCTGAACTACAAAGCAAGAGCCTGAATTTAAAAAAAAAAAATCAGACATACACCCATATAGTTATAGTTTGCAGTGATGTTGCTTATCTTTTATATATAGATCAAGATTTCCATCTAGGGTCATTTTACTTTGGCTTAGAGAATTTTCTTCAATGCGTTTTACAGTGCAATTCTGCTGGTGATGAGTTAGCTCTTTCTGGCCCTGTAAGCTGTAGGAATTGGTCTTCCTTCCTGCTTGTGGTGGGATCTTTTTCCAGCCAGTTTTCTCACGTGCCTATTGGAGTGATCATGTTCAGCCAGGGAATTTCTTGGGTAGAACTCTGATGTAGTTTTTCTGTAGTTTTCTCCACATTATTACACTGTCTTGCCTACTCCCAAGTTGTCATTTTCAACTCTGGAAGACTTTGGGTTCACTTGTTTCCTGATCTAACATCTTCACTTGGGAATGCCAGGCCATAAGATGGAGGAGTCATAGGATTTGGGCTTCCCCCTCTCATCACTGTTAATGCTACCTTAACCCAGATTCTGAAATCATTATTTTGTCTACTTATTTTGTCTGTCTGGTTGTTTAAAGGGGGAGGATAAATCTATTCCATGTTACTCTATCCTGACTGAAAATGAGACATCTAGAGATGTCGTATTTTAATGGTGAACACTTTATATGTAAGTTTTTGTGTACTTTTTTCACCTAACAATGTACTATAGCATTATTCGTGCTTTTACATGCTACTAATAAAATACAATTGTAGAGATATGTTAGAAATATTCAAATATACATACTTAGTCCTGTGTTGGTAGATTATTTCAATTTTTCATTGTCAAAGCATCTGCCTGATGTTGTAACAGTTCCCAATATCTTGATTTTAGTGCACCTGATATGGAAGAAATATTGACTGAATCAGAAATTAAATTGGATGGCGTCAGACAAAAGATATTACAGGTAGCCCAAGAGCTGTCAGGAGAAGACATGCATCAGTTCCATCGAGCCATTACCACAGGTAAGTCTAGATTGACTGAGTGTGTTTTTAAGAAATAATGTGCTACATGACATATCTGAATGTCATGAATTTTAATTGGTACCTGGTGAAATATGATTGGCTTTAAAAACCTGAGACTTTTAGGTAATGTAAAGGCAATTCATAATACTCTTTTGGTTTTTAGTTTTTTAAATACAGTTATTCTGTTATGTTATGTTATGTTATGTTATGTTATGTTATGTTATGTTATGTTATATTTTGGTACCAGGGATTGAATTTAGGATCTTACACATGCCTGACAGGCGTGAGGCAACTGAACTACATCTCCAACCCTACTGCTTGATTTTAATAAAAAATTGAGAACACAGGCCTAACGGATTGAACATTTTTTTCCTGAGTTTGTTGATTGTATTTACTTTTCTAACAATAAGTAAGTCTGACTGGTGGCTTTAAGTTTCTATTTTGCTAGCTTCATGAAAAAGAAGATGTCACCCACCCAGATGAACTCAAACAACTTGTAACTCCATATCTGTTAGAATTGAGTTGTATATATTTGTTTAAAAAGGTTTATGGAGAGCTAGATCTTGCATATCATACTTTTCAGATACAAAGTTCCTGATTTTTCCCTCGATCTTTTTTTTTGTTTGTTTGTTCGAGACAGGGTCTTGCTTTGTAGTTCAGGCTGGCCCTGAGCTCACTATGTAGCCCAGGCAAGCCTCGCATTTAGCAATCTTCCTGTCTCTGCCTCCCGAGTGCTGGGATTATAGGTGTGAGCCACCTGGCACTGTGGTATGTGGTATTGATTGCTGGTGGTCCTGAGTCACCACACCCAGCATTATATGTGGTTACCGGGCTCGAACTCAGGGCCTTGCACTTGCGAAGCAGGCGCTGGAACCACTGAGCTAAATCTCTGGTCTGATCTTTTTTTCTTTTTGAGACAGTTTTACTAAGTCCAGGCTGGTTTTGAGCTCACTGTGTAGGTCAGGCTGGCTTTGAACTTGCAGCAGTGCTCTTACCTCATTCTCCCGAGTGCTGGAATTATAGGTGACTGTTGTTTTTCTTTTTAACCTAAGTTCATGGGCAAGAGAGAGACTATATAATTCAGATATACCCTAAGATTTACAGGAAGAATGGAAATGCTCAGTACTCAATATATTGTTCAGTTTTAGTCTAAATTTTTAAAATGTCAACACTTGTTTTTTGGAAATGGCTGAAATATCTTTCAGTATTGGTAATAGGGGTTACAG